>JAVKPL010013673.1:0-78559 GCA_032173675.1 Gastrolobium villosum | reverse complement strand
ATGGAAATGCAGCAATGTATCAAGGGGTTGATTAAATACATAAAAACCTCTAGACACTGCTGTATGAAATCATATCAAGAGACTTTTCCCCAGGAGGAATTCCCTGAAATTCCAGCCTATCTTTTGCAACAAATTGGTGATGAGGGAACTTCTAGGGCTGCTGAGCAGAGGTCAAATGATGATGTGGTTGATGTGGACGATACCTTTTCTGAAAGCTGAGATCAAGTATTGGTACCCAGGTTCTTAATTTATTGATTTATTATTTACTTACTTATTTATTTTTCAATTTATTATTTTTATGTACTGCTGTGAGGACCCAGCTTAATTTTAAGTTTGGGGTGATTTTGTGATTTATGCTAATTACCAATAATTTTTCTTGTATTTTCTGATTGGAAATAATTTATAGCCTGATGTGCTTAACATTATCATTGCTTAAGTATAGCCAGGTTTAATTAATTTAATTCCTAGTCAATTAAGGATTTAACTTAGTTGATCAGTGTTTACATAAGCTTAAAATCAATTGGCATGCCATAAATTATTGTTGTAATTCCTGTTTTGCTGATTCACTGATAACCACTGAATTAATAACCTATGTGAGGTATTTGAACCTAAACACTCTATTCCTTTGTGAGTGGTCATTGGTCATTATGTATTGGTGTTTTGAATGCTGCACTCTGTTTGGATGACTAATATGCTATTTCTATGTGATTGGGGCATTGTTTCTGAATATGTAGCCTAGAGCCAAAAGCCTTACCCTTCAATTATATCCCTTGGTCCCTATATTTGAGCCTGAAACCTTTCCATTCTGATTATATACCTTGATATTATAAGCCAAATTCCTTGTCCACCCTATATAGCTATCTTAGTATTTAGCTAATTCTCATTAGCTCAGAAATGCAGTAAGCTAAATAAGGCAAAGGGAAGTCGGTTGTAAAAAAGGGGGAAAGAAAAGAGGATCAGGAGGTAAAAAAACAAAAATCGAAGAAAAAAGGGAACAAGTGATGTTATAAAAGGAGTTCTCTATTTGGATAAAAAAAAGGAAAAAGGCAAAAGTAAAAAAATTGTGAAAGTGATAAATAGAAAAGAAAGAAAGAAGTAATCAATACAAAAAGGGAAGAGAGAGTCAGTAATTTCCCTTTGTCTTGTTAGAGCCAAAAATCAGAAAAAGCTAATGAGGATTAGTTAGACACTAAAGGGTTAGCTTAATTAGCCAAGTGACTAGAAAAACAAAAATCCTAGCCCTGCCTCATTACAAGCCTTAAAGACCCTTTGATGGAGGTAGCATATTAGACTTCAAGTTTCTGAATGGTTGTGTAGATTGGAAGCATTCATGCATGATGACAATGAGTGAACCTTCCTTATAAAAAATGAAAGTGTGATTAATTGAATATATCTGGAAAGGAATTCAGTGGAATGTTAATTGAGTTAGTTTAAATTAAAGTTTGCAACTGATTGAATGTGCATGAGTTTTTGATTGAATGCTTCTATAATTATTGATTGACTGGAGTTGGATGATTAATTTGATGAAGGAATTGGTTAACATTAAGCCTGGTCAATGCTTTAAGAAGTATGATGTTTTGCATAGATGGTTGATAAATTTAACTTAGTTATTAAGTTTAATTCTGTGGTGCAAAGTGACTCTGAATTTTGAGCTAACAGGTTATTTTCTGAATGAAAGTTTGTTTGATTGCTTGAGGGCAAGCAATTGGTTAAGTTTGGGGTATTTTGTTAGCACCGAATAATATATATTAATATTATATTATTTTATGTTATTTAAGTGTCTTTGGGCTGTTTAATTAGTGTTTTTGCAGGTAAATTAAGCCCAAATGAGTTAAGGCCCATGTAAAAAGTAAAGGTAAGAAGTAATAATAATAATATTTGGCTTGTTTCTTACATGTTTTATTGTTTTTTTACTTTCAGCTCACTTAAAAAAAGAAGGCAGCATGTGGGAAAATAAAAGGAGCAATCTGAACCATTGGATGAAGAAGAAGGGGACGGCCATGATAAAAAGGGAATTTTCTGAGTTTTTTTTAGAAAGTAGAGTAGGATATATCAGAACAGATATCAGATTTGAGAGATAGAGTTTTTAATTTTAGTCTTCGTTACTTTTGTTTTGAAAGATTCTGAGTTTTGTGATTTCTTGAAAGCAAGCATTTTCTTCCAAATTCTTGAACTCGAAATGCACTGACAACGCATCTTCAAGGGAAGGAATCATGGATCTGCATGCGAGCTATCGTTTTCACACTTCTGCAAGATTTCATCCTTAGATCTAGTTTAGGAACTTTGATGCTTGAAGGACCGGTTCATTACTGAATATTGGTAATGCATGTTTCTTTAATTTTTAGATTTGCAATATTTCTGACAATGGGTTTCTAATTTCTTTTCTTTTCTGGGTGTGTTAAAATGATTGGATGAATATTTCTTGATGTTCTTCGTTACTGTTTGTATTATCTCATTCGATTGATTCTTTTAACTTTTCAACTCAAGAAATTCATGGGAATGAAACTTGAGTTTTTCAACAAAAATAACTTGGGAAATGCGTTTTTGTTAAGAGTCAATTGAACCCTTCTTGTTTAGGGATAATCGAAAGGTGATTTCTGATAAATTTTCTAGAAAGATTTAAGAACCTTTGGACAAAGATCTTCTTGAACCTTAATGTTGATTCTGGGAAGTTTCAATTAAACTTGTTGTAGTACTTCAGAAATTGAGATAAACTCGCTGTAGCTTTGAACGAAATTTGCAGGAATGAAAATACTTTTGTGTCATCCATGATTTTAAATATACCCGAACCCCTTTTACATTGATAAATCAATTCTTACTTTTTACATTAGTTTTGATAATTGATAAAGAATACAAAATTCTCTTTTTACAAAAACCAATTAAATTCCAATTACAGAATTTTTAATTCAGATAAATAAACAGAAAATACTTCATACCGTTCCCTGAGAACGATACTCTTTCTTCGGAAAAATACTACTCAACAGATAGTATGTTAACAATCCGGGTTAACACGGGCTGTTACATTTTATGGTATCAGAGCACTTTCTAGTGAAAAGCCTGTATGTATTGCAATAACTTAGGATGTTTCTTTGCGTGTCTACTTTGTGTTCTCTCTGATTGGTGTGTGTTACGATGATGCATATGTGACCACATGGCGTGGGCCTGATCAACTCATTCTTTGTGTAACTTGTACAGAGTCATGGTGCCACCAAGGAGGAACCCTAGTACGAGCGAGGATCAATCGGATCCTATCCTGGCTGCATTGGCTGAGATGCAGGCGGCCCAACTAGCCGACCAGGAGGCCACGAGGTTGGCAAACCAGGCGATGCTGGACGCCATCAGAGAGGCGAACCGGCGAGCCAATGCTGAGGTTCTGGAGGAGAACCGGATGGCCAATATGACTATGATGAGGGTCATGTTGGAGGAGTTGAGGGCTGGTCCTGCTGCCGGCCAGTGTCCTCCACCACCTCCACCGCCGCCACCGCCTCCACCTCCGCCTAGTCAACAGGAGGACACCCAGAGTCAGATGGGTGAGGGTAGCCACTTGACGGGGGCTTTGCAGACCATACCCGTATTTGCTGAGGATCGTGACGAAATCAACCGCAGGCTGAATGCTTTCCGCAAGCATAAGCCACCTTCTTTCGACGGATCTTATGATCCCATTGCTGCTGCCAAATGGTTACAGGCGTTGGACAAGATCTTCCGGATCATGCGGTGTACCGATCCGCAGAAGCTGATGTTTGCCACTTACATGCTGAAGGGCGAGGCCCATGAGTGGTGGACCAACATTTCTCACGTCTATGAGATGCAGGGCCGTGTGATGACGTGGCCGTTTTTCGAGGAGTGTTTTCTGGGTCAGTATTTCCCGTATGATGCACAAGAGAGGAAGCAAGGGGAGTTTGACCGTTTGGTTCAGGGCTCATTGTCAGTTGACGAGTACCTGGCCAAGTTTAATGAGCTGGTGAAGTTTTCACACTTCAGGATGGTGAGGCCTACTCCTACATTCTTGGCTGCTAAGTTCCGCCGGGGACTTAATGAGGATATTGCTGGTTACTTAGCTGGGTCTGCTTCCAGAGATTTTGGGACACTGGTCCAGCAGTGTCGTGATATTGAGGACTTATACAGCACGAGTAAGGCCAAGAAGGCTAAGATTGTGGTGCCACAGGGTACTGGTGGTTCCGCTTCCTGGAGAGACAGGAAGCTTGGAAATAAAGGCAAGGGCAAACAGTTGGCGGCTAAGCAAGCGCCAAATCAGTTCAAAAAGACTTCTGCTCGGGGGAGCGCAACGAAACCTCCTGCTCCCAGATGCTCGGGATGCGGGAAGTCACACTTTGGGCCGTGTTCTACCGGTCAGTTGATTTGCTTCCAGTGTGGCAAGGAGGGCCACTATTCTAGAGATTGCCCGACGGCGAGGGTGGCTGCAGTGCAGGCTGTGCCATTGCAGATGGTTCCTACTGGGGCACTGTTAGTATATGGGTGTCCTAGAGACAATCTTTTGATTAAATAAAGGACACTAGATGTAGAACTTTGTTTGTCGCAAATAAATGAAAGCACTATTTATTCAGTTTCATATTATGTCTCGATATTACTGTTAATATTATATGAACGAACTGAATAAACCCCTTGGAATAGAACAGGTATCTCTTGAGTATCTGTGATGAGATCACGATCATGAGGATTCAAGGATATTGCATGTCTATTCCTAATTATATGTTCCTAGTCTAGAGACACTGAGTTTGGGGATCAGTGATCTCGAGTAAGACTAGTACGACTTATCTACTTGTATATGGATACAAGGTAAAGACCTCATGAGCTGCAGATATGGAGATATCTTAGCTAAAGTCGTGGGTGGACCTATAAGAGTATAGCTCGCACTGAACAGACCCAAAAAGAGACTCTATGAGGAAATCTCACAGATAGTGTCATTAGAGTAATCTCTTTATGTTTGGGTATGTCTTTCCTTAGACCAGAAGTTATTACCTAGACTATGTTCTTGAAGGCATGTTTTGATTGTATACCTCGTCTGCCTGAAACATGGAGACTCATAGGTTTACTGTTGGGTGTGTCATTAAGAGCACAGGGCTAGTGTAATAAGCTGAAGGAATTCGTCAAATCTCTGTGAGAGATTAGGTTATCTGTAAACCGGAGAAATCGGGATGACATTTACAGGGACTCGGGAATCTATGCATAGTAAAAGAGATCATGAGATGATCTGCCTTTAGAGTCAGTAAATTGAAGATTCCCTATTTCGAATAAAGCTTACCCTAAACCGCAGGGGTTGATACATTTCCTTACCCTAGGTTAATGGAAAGATAACCGAGACGAAGGGAAATACATACGGTAACCAAATATGTGCAATAGGATGATCAAGTCATTAATCTGACTAGTTCTGGGGCAACAAAGCATTGCTAGTGCTATGTGTTGTCATTAATTGGGTTGTGGGCTTGTCGGGCCCAAGCCCAGTTATGTCAGTAGCTAAGTTGGACCTAATGGGTCACACACTAACACCTTATAGTCATGATGGACTAGCTTTAAAGGTATTGGACCTAATAATGATTGTTAGCCCAAGAAGCTGTTTGGAAACCCACCTAAATAGGTGGGTGGTGCATGGAGCTTAGTAATGGGCTTGAATAGTCCAAGTCGTTACTAATTAATTTAATTAGTTAAATTAATAATCAAATATTTGAATTTCGAAATTTGAATTTCGAAATTTGAATTTGAAATTTGAATTTTGAAATTTGAATTTTGAATTTGAATTTTGAATTTTGAATTTTGAATTTTGAAATTTGAATTTGAATTTGAATTTTGAAATTTGAATTTGAAATTTGAAATTTTGAATTTTGAATTTGAATGTTTGAACATTTGAATTCAAGTGTTTGAATTCGAATTTGAATTGGTTTTGAAAAGTTATTTCATAACAAAAGGATAAGACAAGATCTTATTGGAGCATATTCCTTGGATCAAGAAGCATCTTTGGAGCACTTCCTTGGCCTGTTTGGTGCGCAAGTTTAAGTGATAAGGATGTCATCTTATCACTTAAAACAAAGCTCCATTCAGATTTGGTGGTTGAGGGAATCAGTGGGTGAGTTGATTCAAATTTTGAATGCAACTACTCAATATATTTGGACCCCTTCTAGGGCTGAATTATGCGCATGAAAGGTGTATACTATATGATAGTTTATGAATTTAAGTTTAAATTATTTTGAACTTAATTTCATGTGGATAAGATTGGAGGTTGTTGGCAAAATTGTTTTTGCAACAGCTCCACCTTATCCTCCCTGATCCATGCGCAAATTTCAAAAGGGTTTGAAAGTTGGTTTTCATTTTGAATGATTTAAATCTCTCCTCCTCTCCAAGTGTGCGCATAACACTTGTTCCTCACCTCAGGGTTTTGAGAAAACCTAGCCAACTCTCCTCCATCTATGCACCATTCTGTAGGGTAGTTCACTACACCTTTCCAAACATAATACCTAGCCTCCACCTTCACCACTTGTGTGCATAGCAAGCCTAACTGTGGTGTTCATCTGGTGGCTTTCAAGAAAGGGTTCTTGCATCATTGACGAACGGTGGTGTGGATCACCATTAGAGGGTTTGAACCCTTCAAGCCTGACATCTGATCTCCCTGACTGATCAGGCCAAAAACAAGGTAACATCATGCTGTCTTAAAGCATGAACCTATGTGTGCATGTATGTTCCGCAGTAAAAATTTTGTTTTACACCTTACATGCATCGGCCTTCAAAGGCCAGTTAACTTTCAGGCACCAGCAGTGCCACCTACTACGGGGCGAGTATACACACTTGATCGTCAGCAGTCGGGCAGAGCTCCGAACCTGGTCAGAGGTACTGTTACCATTGGTGGTTCAGCTGTTGATGTGCTTTTTGATTCCGGGGCAACGTACTCTTTTGTTGCTACCCCTATTGCTGTGGGGCTTGAGTTGCCCAGTGATGTGCTTTCTCCACCGATGCGGGTGACCACCGCCACCGGAGAAAAATGTTTGACCTCCACTGTTCATCGCGATGTAGCGTTTCAGTGGGATGGCCGTGATTTCTCGGTAGATCTGATAGGATTGTCGATGGCCAACTTGGAGATTATTCTGGGCATGGATTGGCTGTCCAGAAACTGTGTATTGATTGATTGTTGTGCCAAGAGAGTGGTGATGTCTCCGGGTGGGTCCACAGCCAGTTCCTCACCATTCATTTTAGTCCTGCAGGCGAGGAGGGCCTTGAGAGCAGGGGCATTTGGCTATGTTATGTTGGGAGGTTTGGTGAGTGGGACACGGGAGGATCTCATTGGCATTCCTGTGGTGAGGGAATTCCTCGAGGTGTTTCCTGAGGAGATTCCTGAGTTTCCACCGCAGCGGGAGATAGAGTTCTCCATTGACTTATTGCCTGGTGTGGGGCCTATTTCGTTGGCTCCATACCGGATGTCGCCACCGGAGTTGGCAGAGCTGAAGAAGCATATTGAGGAGCTTTCAGCGAAGGATTTCATTCGGCCGAGTGTGTCTCCTTGGGGAGCACCGGTCATTTTTGTGAAAAAGAAAGATGGGACCATGCGGTTGTGCACCGACTACAGACAGTTGAACAAGGTGACAATCAAGAACAAGTATCCTCTTCCACGCATTGATGATTTGCTGGATCAGCTCAGGGGTGCTTGCGTATATTCCAAGATCGATCTCCGGTCCGGTTACCACCAGATACGGGTAAAGCCGGAGGATGTCCCTAAGATAGCGTTTCGCTCGAGGTACGGGCATTATGAGTACTTGGTGATCCCGTTTGGACTCACCAATGCGCCCGCAGTGTTCATGGACTACATGAACAGGATCTTCCAGCCGTACCTGGATCAATTTGTGATCGTCTTCATTGACGACATCTTTATTTACTCCAAGACAGAGGAGGAGCATGCTGAGCACTTGAAGATTGTTTTGCAAGTGTTGAAAGAGAAAAAGCTATATGCTAAGCCGTCAAAATGTGAGTTTTGGCTCAAGGCGGTGAAATTTCTGGGTCATGTGATTTCTGCTGATGAAGTTGCAGTTGACCCTAACAAGATAGAGGCCGTATTGGATTGGGAGAGGCCCAAGACGGTTACCGAAGTGAGAAGCTTCTTGGGTTTGGCTGGGTACTTCAGGAGGTTCATAGAGGGATTCTCCAAGATGGTGCTACCGATGACCCGCCTTACCCGAAAGGAGACTCCATTCGTGTGGACACATGAGTGTGAGGAGTGCTTTCAGGAGTTGAAGGAGAGACTAACTACTGCTCCTGTGTCAGTCCTTCCTGAACCTGCAGAGCAGTTTGAGTTATATTGCGATGCCTCAGGAAAGGGGCTAGGCTGTGTGTTGATGCAGAAAGGGAAAGCTGTTGCTTATGCTTCAAGACAGTTGAAACCTCATGAGGAGAACTACCCGACTCATGACTTGGAGTTGGCAGCCATTGTTTTTGCTTTCAAGATTTGGAGGCATTACCTGTTTGGCATGAAGTTTGCTGTATTCAGTGACCACAAGAGTCTGAAATATCTGTTTGACCAGAAGGAGTTGAACATGAGACAGCGGAGATGGATGGAATTCTTGAAGGACTACGACTTTGAGTTGAGGTATCATCTTGGCAAGGCCAATGTGGTAGCCAATGCTTTGAGTCGGAAATCCGTGAGCTTATCCAGCTTGATGATGAGCGACTACGAGGTGATTGAAAAGTTCAGAGACTTGAGAGTGAACTCCTTGTTTGGCTGCTTGAGATGGAGACAGCATAAGTGATAAATGAGCTAATGGAAAAGATTAAAGAGGCGCAAGTGCAAAGAGAGTGCCTTGATTATGTGAACAACCAGGACGGTGTGTCTTGGAACGAGGATGGGTTGCTGTTGTTCCAGAAGAGGATTGTTATTCCTCGAGGGCCATTGACCGAGGAGGTTATGGCAGAGGCTCATAAGGGCCGGTTTACTATCCACCCTGGTGCGACAAAAATGTACCAGGACTTAAAAAGAAATTTTTGGTGGCCGGGCATGAAAAAGGACATAGCGGTCTACGTGTCCAAGTGCCTTATTTGTCAGAAAGTGAAGATCGAGCACCAGAAACCGTCTGGTAAACTTCAACCTCTGGAGATTCCACAGTGGAAGTGGGAAAGTATTTCCATGGACTTCGTGGTGGGATTGCCTAAGACTCAGACTGGTTGTGACTCTATCTGGGTCATTGTGGACAGATTGACCAAGTCTGCCCACTTTCTTCCAGTGAAGGTGAGTTTCACTACAGAGCAGTTGGCCAAACTATATGTCCGCGAGATTGTGAGGCTTCACGGGGTGCCCGAGAGTATCATCAGTAATAGGGACTCGAAGTTCACATCTCGGTTCTGGGAGGCGCTATAGGAGGCTTTTGGTACGCAGTTGAGATTGAGTACCGCCTATCACCCTCAGACTGAGCGGACCATCCAGACATTGGAGGACATGTTGAGAGCTTGCACGTTGGAGCAAGGTTCAGCATGGGATAGGTACCTTCCGTTGGTAGAATTCTCGTACAACAACAGTTTTCATGCTAGTCTGGGCATGGCACCCTACGAGGCGCTGTATGGTAGGAGGTGTCGGACTCCTACTTGCTGGTCCGAGGTTGGAGACAAAGAGCTAATTGGCTTGGACTTTGTTCAAGATACTACCCAGCAGATCCAGATGATCAGGGAAAAGTTGAAGCAGGCGCAGAATCGCCAGAAGAGCTACTACGATGTCAAGCATCGTCCACTGGAGTTCAGTGAGGGTGAGCACGTGTTTGTGAGACTTTCACCTGTCACCGGTGTTGGACGGGCACTCGGAGTGAGGAAGCTGAGCCCGCGGTTCATTGGGCCCTACCAGATGCTTGGTAGAGTAGGACCTGTTGCCTATCGACTTGCCTTACCTCCGAACCTAGCCAACCTCCATGACGTGTTTCACGTGTCTCAGCTTCGGAGGTATATCGCAGATCCTTCGCACGTGGTGCAACCTGATGATGTGGAGGTTCGGGAGAACCTAAAGACTCCCGTCGGACCACTCAAGATTCTCGATCGAGGCGAGAAACAGCTTAGAAGCAAGATCATTCCAATGGTCAAGGTGCAGTGGACTGGACGTAGTCCCGAAGAGTGCACGTGGGAGCGAGAGGATGAGCTTCTCCGGCAGTATCCCGACTTTCGAGACAGGTATGTTTCTGATTTTGAGGATAAAATCCTTAAAAAGGTGGGGTGAATGTAAGAACCCGCACCGTTAATTAAGGTAATTAGTGAATTAATTATAATAATTAGGAAATGATTCCATAATTGACCTTAATAATTATTATTGGGCTTAAATAATTATATTGAGTGAGTAAAAATGTTGAAAGTCGCTTTTCGGAAGAAAAGCGCAGATACCGGTTCTGCTACCCGGTATAAATGTGTACCGGAAAAGTATCCCGGAAAATTATAACGAATGCATGATAATTACTAGAATATTATGTAGGACTTGTAAAACAAGTTTCAAGTCAAAATAATGTAATCTGATGCCAGAACTGATACTGGCTATGGAAAAGCGCGTACCGGAAAGGTGCTCCGAAAAATAAAATAAAAATATGACAAATCTTAGAAAAATGTGTAGGTCTAGATTCCAAAGTTTGGGATCAAGATCTTTTGCGTTGCTATTAAGGCTAATACTGCGCGTTATGACTTAAACCCCTATATATGCTAACTTAGCACAAAACCCTAGGCCATATTGGCTCTCTACGTGAGTGTGTGTGTGCAGCAGCTGAGTGACCACCTTTCTTGTGTCCTCACCCCTTCCTCCATAGACAAACCTCCAAAGTGACCACCTTTCTTCACCTTCCTTCCCTCTTTGCACCATGATTGTGTGTGGCTGAGGTTTTGTGTGTGGAGAGCTTTACCTTCTGTGTTTGGTCACTGTTAGAGGGTTGTGGAAGGGCTGAGTTGGGTTGAGTGAGAGTTGTGAGTTTCTCCTTGGTTGTGGAAGCTCCAAGAAGCCACCTTTGAGAAGAAAGGACTCATCTTGGTGTGCATTTTCGTGCACTGTGGGAAGGCAGTTTTTGGGAGCTGTTTTGTGAGCTCCAAGAGCATCATCTACCCTGCTTTTGGCTTGTGGTATGATCATCACCTTTGAACTTGTGTTTTTATGCTTAAAAATGGAACCTTGATGCATGTATGTAACTAAGTTGATAATTTAAGGGTGGGATAGGTTAAACACACCTAGAAATGCATGTTCAAGTGTCTATAATCGGTTAAAAGTGGGATCTTTGGACTGAATATTCACGAAATGCAGAAACTGCATTCTGTTATGAGATATCCGGATATTTGTCGAGCAGATATCCGGATATCAGTATCCGGATATGGTATCCGGATATTCATATCCGGATATGGTATCCAGATATTCATATTCGGATGTGGGGACTGGGTATCCGGATATGGTATATCCGGATATGGCCAGTGTGATATTCAGATATAGCATATCCGGATATGTCCCCTGTATATCCAGATATCCTGGGATTTCGCAGAACAGTAGCTGTGCAGAGAGTCGTTCGCTAAGCGGAATTAGAGTCGTTAACGTCACATGAGCTAACAAAGATTCTCATAGCAGTAAACAAATCCGAAAACGTTTCTACAATTTTTATCACTTCTGTTTGGACGATAAAAAAATATTTCAAGTGATTTAGAATGAGCACGTTTGGGGCTTCGCGTGCATATAAAGTAATAGTAAATCAGAGTTCGTTTGCTCATAAAAACACCACCCGTACGGTGCACTGTAAAAATTTCAGCACTTAAATTCTTTTCACAAACGTTTTCCAAAATAGCCGCTGTTCATCAAAGTTCAAGATAAAATAGAGGTGATAAAGTCTACAGTCATCCAAGAGTACCAAAATATTAAGCATTACAGTCATCCAATCAAACAAACAGCAACAGTACAAGTCCATTCATCAGCAATCAACAGCAAACATCACGTCTTCATGTGCTTTTACGTCCTCCTGCCATTTAGGAAAATAGCAGCCCCGAAGGGGTGAGAATAATCCCAGTAGTGTGGTAATAAAACCAATAATATAACAGTATTAACTAGGCACAAAATCATAAACAGTCACTTCAACATATCCTTGTTCCTTTCCCTTTTCCTTTTCATCATATTCATATATTGCGTATATAACGCCTTTCTTTTGCGCTTTTAGCACCGTCGTGCGTGCATTTCACAGTGGAATCAATTATACCCTTGGCACCTGAGCTCCATGTGGATTCCAACTGTGGGCCTATGCGGACTGATGCCAAGTGTCCCATACCCCGGTACCTTGGGGATGCCTATATGATGCTTGCTCAAACACATGGTCCTGTACATAACTATTCTACACAAGGCCTATATGATCTTGATACATGCATGTCATGCTATGCTTTCACACACAAGGCGTAAAAATGCGGTATGATGTAAGATGCATGCTTATATACCTTTCATATGCGTTATGCTGCCACATAACGTCTTTACCTCATAATCATATAGCCATCACGGCACATTTTTGGCAGTTTCCTTTCATCATAATGGAACATAATATTTTTACGGCATATGGAGCATCATGTCACAATTTTATACCAGTAGTCAATAGTCACATTAGGCAATATCGCCTGACACTTACCTTTGCGTGCCTTAAATATTACCAAACAGCAGCGAAGTATCTCACTTCTTAAGCGCACCTAAATCAATTACAACCAATCATTTACAGTGGCTATTTACAGCAGAAACAGTGAGCATACAGCAGTGTCTTACAGTGGAAAACAGTGAGCATACAGCAGTGTCTTACAGTGGAAAACAGTGAGCATACAGCAGCGTTTTTACAGCAGCAAAACAGTGACGTTTGTGCTTAAAACAGTGAGCAGAAACAGTGAGTTGTTCTTTAAAACAGTGAGCAGAAAATAGTGGTATTTTCCTTAAAAACAGTGGACAGAACAGTGACGTTTTACAGCAGGGAAACAGTGAACGTACAGCAGAAACAGTGACTATTTTGAAACAGAAACAGTGGCATAGGAATGTTAAAACAGTGACATAAATAGTGACTTTTGAACATCAAAACAGTGGCATGAGTAGTGATGTTTATGCATCAAAACAGTGGCATGAATGGTACATTTTTGAGCATTAAAACAGTAGCATAAATCATGGTTTTTTGGACATTGAAACAGTGGCATATTATGGACTAACACAGTGGCATTTTATGCATAAAACAGTGGCATATTATGGACTAAAACAGTGGCATTTTATGCATAAAAAAACAGTGGCATATGATGACTAAAACAGTGGCATTTTATGCATAAAAACAGTGGCATATGATGACTAAAACAGTGGCATTTTATGCATAAAAACAGTGGCATATGATGACTAAAACAGTGGCATTTTATGCATAAAAACAGTGGCATATGATGACTAAAACAGTGGCATTTTATGCATAAAAACAGTGGCATATATTGGGCTAAAACAGTGGCATATATGTGCAGAAACAGTGGCATATAATGTGCAGAAACAGTGGCATATATGTGCAGAAACAGTGGCATATAATGTGCAGAAACAGTGGCATATATGTGCAGAAACAGTGGCATATAATGTGCAGAAACAGTGGCATATATGTGCAGAAACAGTGGCATATAATGTGCAGAAACAGTGGCATATAATGTGCAGAAACAGTGGCATATATGTGCAGAAACAGTGGCATATATGTGCAGAAACAGTGGCATATAATGGTGATTTTGAGGAACCGAAACAGTGGGCATTTCATCTTCAAAACAGTGGCACATTCAAAGGGAAACAGTGGCACATTTCTCTTCAAAACAGTGGCATATCCATACAAGAAAACAGTGGCATGAGCTTAAACATAACCATGAGATTTTTATGCATACAAATCATCATGAAATAGCTCCACCATTCTACTTTTATCATGCTCATACTTGAATCCAAAACCACACATAATCAAGGAGACATTCAAGCACACATACATGGTTACACAATGAAAGAGTTCTAAGTTCAAGGCTTACCTCTTGTAGCACACACTTCACCACACCCTTCCTAGCTCTACTTCACAACAAGTCCTCACTTCCTATGGTGATCTATGCGCATACAAGGTGAGGGGGAACAAACTTGGACAGCTTCAAGGTTGAGGACAAGGCTGGACAGTGAGGGAAGGTGAGTTGTCTTAGCAAAGTTTTTCTTTCTCCAAAGTCCCTATGCTACACGGTTTAGAGAGTGAGGAGGTGAGGAAAGAAAGTTGGCTGAATGTAAGGTGAGGGCAGCCCTTCCTTATGCGCATACTTAAAGGGAAGTGAGGGAAAGTTGCTATGATTAACCATCATGAAAAATTCTGATTACTTGAGGGGATGGGGCTGCATACAAGGGCTGAACAAGCAAAGGGTTTGCTTCTAAATTACTCTATGCACATGCAAGGAGTGAGGGGGATATGTTCAGATTTGAAAGCTGTCCTAAGTCAGAAAAATTTCTGCACAATTGACCAAGCTATGCGCATAAGATGGAGTGGAGGAGGTGCATCAAAGGCACATGTAAGAGGTTTACTAAGTCAACATGCAAGACAACCATGTGGCAGCCCAAAAATCTGCATTGATGCAGTCTAGGTGCGCAAATGATGAGAGGTTGCAGCCCCACAAATCTTCTTTGATTGCATGTGGAAGTAAGGGGAAGATTTGGCTCATGATGGACTGCCTAAAGCATGCAAAAATCTGCATAATTCAGCCTCATGATGGAAGGTGTAAGGTGGTTCACTTGGTCAACACTCAAGTCAGATTTGTGTCATAAAAAAAATCTGCACCAAGACCCCTCCATGTGCGCCTAAATGGGAAAGTATGCAGCCTAAATTCATGCTAAAGTGCACATGTGTCTTCCATGCAATGAAATTGAAATCAAGTTATGCATAAGCAAAGTGAGGTGACGGTTTAGCAAGGGAAAATGGCAGATTTCTAAGTCCTAATCACTCACTTTGTGCGCATGGAAAGGGTGGCAAAAAGGTTGCCATGTGAAGGTTCCTTGGTACACAAGACACCCTAGTTGGACAAGGCTTAGGGAAGATAAGGGTGGACACAACCTTGGGCTGAACTAGCTTGATCCAAAAGCCATCCTTGGGCCATTGGCCACCCACACAAAGAATCCAATCACACAAGTCCAAAAGTAACAAGTCCACACACACACTAGCCCACTTCCAAAGTCCAATAAACACTAAAGCCTTCTAACATACACTCACATTACTCATATGATTAAATTCACATGTCTACACATGTACCCTCCTATGATTTAATTTAATTAATTACCTTAGTCTTATCCAAGGATAAAGATCAAACAATTCGCAAACCATCTCACATAAACCATAAATCCGAAATCTACACATACATCTATAACATACAGTACTTATGTATTCTACTAATTATGCGGGATGTTACACTCTCCCCACCAAATAGGAATTTTGTCCGCAAAATAGACTTACTTAAGAGCTAAACAGTTCTGGATAGCGTTTCTGAACGTCGTCCTCGCGCTCCCAAGTGGCTTCAGCTTCCGATCTGTTGTTCCATAATACTTTCACCAAAGGAATCTCTTTAGAACGGAGTCGCTTGACGGATCTTTCAAGAATTTGGAACGGTTGCACTTGATAAGTCAGATTTTCCTTCAGTTCCACTTCTTCCGGCTGTAACACGTGAGATGGATCAGAGAGGTACCTACGTAGCTGTGACACATGAAATACATTGTGAATTCCTGACAGATTGGGTGGTAAAGCCAACCGGTATGCAGACTCTCCAATCCGGTCCATAATCAGATACGGTCCTAAGTACCGTGGACTTAACTTCTTAACTCCCATTCTCCTTCCGAGTCCCGATGTAGGTGTGATTCTCAAAAATACATGGTCTCCGACTTCGAAAGATAGAGGCTTATGACGCTTGTCGTAATAACTCTTCTGTCTGGCCTGAGCCCGCTGCATATTTTCTCGAATCTTCTTTACTTGTTCGGATGTTTCTTGAATTAGATCAGGTCCTAACATACTTCGCTCACCTACTTCAGTCCAGCATAAAGGTGATCTGCATTTCCTCCCATACAGAGGTTCGTACGGTGCCATCTGAATACTGGAGTGGTAACTGTTGTTGTAAGCGAATTCAATCAAGGAAAGATAATTATCCCAGCTGCCTCCTAACTCCAAAACGCATGCTCGCAACATGTCCTCTAATGCTTGAATGGTGCGTTCCGTCTGTCCATCGGTTTGCGGATGATAAGCAGTACTCAACCTCAAGTGGGTCCCTAATGCTCTTTGAAAAGATTCCCAAAACTTAGATGTAAACTTGGGATCACGATCGCTGACAATACTCGTAGGAACTCCATGCAGCTTCACAATCTCCTGCAGATAAATTCTAGCAAGCCTCTCTGTATCATACGTGGTTCTAACACGCAAGAAATGAGCTGACTTCGTCAAACGATCAACAATCACCCAGATAGAATCATATCCTTCTCGCGTCCGAGGAAGTCCAACTACAAAATCCATCGCGATACTGTCCCACTTCCATTCGGGAATCTCCAAAGGTTGAAGGAGTCCTGACGGTTTCTGATGTTCGTACTTCACCTTCTGACAAGTTAAGCACCGAGACACATACTCCGCAATATCACGCTTCATACCTGGCCACCAAAACGAGGTCTTCAAATCATGGTACATCTTCGTGGATCCAGGATGAACTGCATACTTACCCTTGTGAGCCTCCTGTAAAACTTCTTGTTTCAACTCTTCATTCGGCACGACCAGCCGTCCTTGACATCTCCAAACATCATTCTCATCCTTTACTACCTCTTGGTTACCAACCAATTCGCGGACTAACTCTTCATCTTTCTGAGCCTCCTTAATTCTACTGATCAGTTCGTTCTCCACCTTTATATTTCCCAATCTTATGCTATTCCCTCTCTCGTCTACCGATAAGTTCAAGTCTCGAAAGGCCTCAAACAATTTCAGCTCTTCCATCATCAGAGTTGCAGTGTGCAGTGTCTTCCTACTCAGGGCGTCAGCTACCACGTTTGCCTTTCCTGGGTGGTATTTAAGTTCAAAATCATAGTCCTTCAGAAATTCCATCCACCGACGTTGCCGCATATTCAGCTCCTTCTGGTCGAACAAGTACTTCAAACTCTTATGATCGCTGAACACGTCAAACTGCGAACCATACAAGTGATGCCTCCAGATCTTAAGTGCGAACACTATAGCCGCTAACTCCAAATCGTGCGTAGGATAATTTTCTTCGTGAGGCTTAAGTTGTCGAGATGCGTAAGCTACCGCCATACGATCCTGCATTAACACGCATCCAAGTCCTTTCAGCGACGCATCGCAGTATACTTCGAACTTTCGGGTAGGATCCGGAATCGTGAGTACGGGAGCACTTGTCAATCTGCTCTTTAGTTCCAAGAAACATTCTTCACAAGCTTCAGTCCACTCAAAATGCTTGTCCTTCCGAGTGAGACGGGTAAGAGGTTGCACTATCTGAGAGAAATTCTGGATAAACCTTCGATAATATCCAGCCAGACCTAAGAAACTTCTTACTTCAGTGACAGTCTTGGGTCGTTCCCAATTCATGACAGCTTCAACTTTGTTGGGGTCCACCGCGATACCTTCTGATGAAATGACATGGCCCAGAAACTGGACCTCTTTAAGCCAAAACTCGCACTTCGACCATTTCGCGTACAACTGCTTCTCCTTCAAGATTTGCAAGACAATCCTCAGATGTTCCGCGTGCAGCTCTTCATTAGCTGAGTAAATCAGGATATCGTCGATAAACACAATAACAAACTGATCAAGAAAGGGGCGGAAGATGCGGTTCATGTAGTCCATGAATACCGCTGGAGCATTCGTAAGTCCGAATGGGATCACCTGATATTCGTAGTGCCCATAACGAGTCCTAAAAGCTGTTTTCGGAATATCCTCCGGTTTGACCCGGATCTGATGGTATCCCGATCGTAAATCTATCTTGGAAAAGACTCTGGCTCCTCTCAGCTGGTCCATCAAATCGTCGATCCTCGGTAGCGGATACTTATTCTTCACCGTTACTTTGTTCAGCTGGCGGTAATCTACACACAGACGTAAACTTCCATCCTTCTTCTTAATCAAGATGGCTGGAGCACCCCATGGGGAAGTACTCGGTCTGATGAATTCCTTTGCCAAAAGCTCTTCTATCTGCTTCTTCAACTCTCGCAGTTCCAACGGTGCCATACGATACGGGGCAATGGAGATTGGTCCAACTCCAGGAACAAGTTCGATAGAAAATTCTATTTCCCTATGAGGAGGCAATCGAGGTATTTCATCCGGGAATACCTCCTCGAATTCTCTAACTACCGGTACATTTTGAATTTGATTGTCAACCGAGGTCTCAGCCTCGATCGACAAAAGATACCCTGCTGCTCCCTTGCGGAGCTCTTTTCTAACTTGCAATAAGGAAATGAGAGAGAAAGGTTGAAAATTACCATCTTTCGCAGGAACAACGACTTTCCCCGCTCGACAGTCCAATGTTATCCCGTTTTCCGTCAACCAGTCCATACCGATAATCACATCGAAGTTGAATACCGGCAGGACCACCAAGTTAACTGTATACGTGTTTCCTTCATACTGCAAGATAACACCTTTGCAGATCTCCGAAGCTGTGCACGATCCACCAGTAGGTGTGTTGATGTGTAACTTATAAGGTAACGGGGTTGGGGTGATGCCTATTCTCAAGGCAGTATGCTTTGCCATAAAAGAGCCAGACGCTCCAGAATCAAAGATAACAGAAATTGGGTGACCATTCAAAGTGACATTACCTTTGATCAGGTTGGGAAACTTCTGCGCTTCATTTGCATCCAGTGTGAACACCCGTGCTTGCGGAGGCTGTTGATCAGCGTTCTGGGGGCATTTGTAAGCAAAATGTCCTTGCTGGCCGCATCTGAAACATGCATTGTTGTTCTTGCGACAGACTCCAAAGTGATTCTTTCCACATGTAGCACAAACAGTCGTACCCTGACGTCCAGTCGACGATTGACCCACCGTAAAGTTTCTCTTAAAGTTTCCAGGTCGTGCCTGCAACTGCGTACCTCTGCCTCGACCCCTACCAGGTGCCGTCCTGAAGAATCTGCCTGCTCGGTTTCCTCCGTGGAATTGTGTTGGTGGCTTGTTCAAGTTCTTGGCCTCATTAATGATTCCTTCTGCCTGACGACTCTGGTTGATGAGTTCCGGAAGTGTACGATTAGCCGTCGTCAAAATGAGTTTACGGATCTCTGGATGTAATCCGCTTTCGAACTTCTCCACCTGCCATTCTTCATCGTAAATGTTCCGATCAAAGTTGGCGTACTCGATCAGCTGCCCAAATTTTGCAATATACTCATTGACCGTCATGTTATCCTGCCTGAGTGACAGCAGTTCAGTGTGCTTCATTCTTCTCATTGCCTTAGGAAAATACTTATCCAAAAATACTTGTCTGAATACGGCCCACGTCAGTTCAACGTCCTGAGCTCTCAGCAGAGCCCTCGCACCAGTCCACCATGTTAAAGCTTCTCCCATCAGCTGGTACGACGCGTAATCAGTCTTCTGTGCTTCTGGGCATGCCATGCGTTCAAAGATATGCTCGATCATCTGCAGCCACTTTGCTGCAGCCTCAGGGTTGTCTTCTCCCTCAAAGGTAGGTGGTTGGAAGTTGCGGAAGTCTTTCAACCTCCGACGGGCAAGTTCTTCTGCATTTTCATGCAGTGGGGGTTGGTTCTGATTCTGTTGCCTATGGTCGCGCCATTCTTGGCTCATATTCTGAATGAACGTTGCCAGTCCCCCAATGGTAGTGATAAGATCCTCTTCCGCATCGCCAGACCTTCCCCGAGTTGAACCGCGACCACCTGCCATGATTCTACACTCACAATATCAGGAAATGAGTTGATCAGGCTCACCGCAAGTTATTCATGGCAGCAGTCCCAAGTAGGTACTCGGGTTCAATTCGGACAAGTTAACTATGCATCCGTGTCTTATCACAGAACGGTCTAAACAATCTAACTACCCTAGCTAATATATACTTAATCTATAGCACATTTAGACAGTCAATCAGCAGATAAACACAAACAGCAATCAATTCAATCAAACACAAGCAATTCCATGGACCAAACTGCTCTGATACCAATTAGTGTAACGCCCTCCCTTGTATGCATCCAAGAGAGTCGTTCGCTAAGCGGAATTAGAGTCGTTAACGTCACATGAGCTAACAAAGATTCTCATAGCAGTAAACAAATCCGCAAATGTTTCTACAATTTTTATCACTTCTGTTTGGACGATAAAAAAATATTTCAAGTGATTTAGAATGAGCACGTTTGGGGCTTCGCGTGCATATAAAAAGTAATAGTAAATCAGAGTTCGTTTGCTCATAAAAACACCACCCTTAAGGTGCACTGTAAAAATTTCAGCACTTAAATTCTTTTCACAAACGTTTTCCAAAATAGCCGCTGTTCATCAAAGTTCAAGATAAAATAGAGGTGATAAAGTCTACAGTCATCCAAGAGTACCAAAATATTAAGCATTACAGTCATCCAATCAAACAAACAGCAACAGTACAAGTCCATTCATCAGCAATCAACAGCAAACATCACGTCTTCATGTGCTTTTACGTCCTCCTGCCATTTAGGAAAATAGCAGCCCCGAAGGGGTGAGAATAATCCCAGTAGTGTGGCAATAAAACCAATAATATAACAGTATTAACTAGGCACAAAATCATAAACAGTCACTTCAACATATCCTTGTTCCTTTCCCTTTTCCTTTTCATCATATTCATATATTGCGTATATAACGCCTTTCTTTTGCGCTTTTAGCACCGTCGTGCGCGCACTTCACAGTGGAATCAATTATACCCTTGGCACCTGAGCTCCATGTGGATTCCAACTGTGGGCCTATGCGGACTGATGCCAAGTGTCCCATACCCCGGTACCTTGGGGATGCCTATATGATGCTTGCTCAAACACATGGTCCTGTACATAACTATTCTACACAAGGCCTATATGATCTTGATACATGCATGTCATGCTATGCTTTCACACACAAGGCGTAAAAATGCGGTATGATGTAAGATGCATGCTTATATACCTTTCATATGCGTTATGCTGCCACATAACGTCTTTACCTCATAATCATATAGCCATCACGGCACATTTTTGGCAGTTTCCTTTCATCATAATGGAACATAATATTTTTACGGCATATGGAGCATCATGTCACAATTTTATACCAGTAGTCAATAGTCACATTAGGCAATATCGCCTGACACTTACCTTTGCGTGCCTTAAATATTACCAAACAGCAGCGAAGTATCTCACTTCTTAAGCGCACCTAAATCAATTACAACCAATCATTTACAGTGGCTATTTACAGCAGAAACAGTGAGCATACAGCAGTGTCTTACAGTGGAAAACAGTGAGCATACAGCAGTGTCTTACAGTGGAAAACAGTGAGCATACAGCAGCGTTTTTACAGCAGCAAAACAGTGACGTTTGTGCTTAGAACAGTGAGCAGAAACAGTGAGTTGTTCTTTAAAACAGTGAGCAGAAAACAGTGGTATTTTCCTTAAAAACAGTGGACAGAACAGTGACGTTTTACAGCAGGGAAACAGTGAACGTACAGCAGAAACAGTGACTATTTTGAAACAGAAACAGTGGCATAGGAATGTTAAAACAGTGACATAAATAGTGACTTTTGAACATCAAAACAGTGGCATGAGTAGTGATGTTTATGCATCAAAACAGTGGCATGAATGGTACATTTTTGAGCATTAAAACAGTAGCATAAATCATGGTTTTTTGGACATTGAAACAGTGGCATATTATGGACTAACACAGTGGCATTTTATGCATAAAACAGTGGCATATTATGGACCAAAACAGTGGCATTTTATGCATAAAAACAGTGGCATATGATGACTAAAACAGTGGCATTTTATGCATAAAAACAGTGGCATATGATGACTAAAACAGTGGCATTTTATGCATAAAAACAGTGGCATATGATGACTAAAACAGTGGCATTTTATGCATAAAAACAGTGGCATATGATGACTAAAACAGTGGCATTTTATGCATAAAAACAGTGGCATATATTGGGCTAAAACAGTGGCATATATGTGCAGAAACAGTGGCATATAATGTGCATATATGTGCACAGTTGCATATAATGTGCAGAAACAGTGGCATATATGTGCAGAAACAGTGGCATATAATGTGCAGAAACAGTGGCATATATGTGCAGAAACAGTGGCATATAATGTGCAGAAACAGTGGCATATATGTGCAGAAACAGTGGCATATATGTGCAGAAACAGTGGCATATATGTGCAGAAACAGTGGCATATAATGGTGATTTTGAGGAACCGAAACAGTGGGCATTTCATCTTCAAAACAGTGGCACATTCAAAGGGAAACAGTGGCACATTTCTCTTCAAAACAGTGGCATATCCATACAAGAAAACAGTGGCATGAGCTTAAACATAACCATGAGATTTTTATGCATACAAATCATCATGAAATAGCTCCACCATTCTACTTTTATCATGCTCATACTTGAATCCAAAACCACACATAATCAAGGAGACATTCAAGCACACATACATGGTTACACAATGAAAGAGTTCTAAGTTCAAGGCTTACCTCTTGTAGCACACACTTCACCACACCCTTCCTAGCTCTACTTCACAACAAGTCCTCACTTCCTATGGTGATCTATGCGCATACAAGGTGAGGGGGAACAAACTTGGACAGCTTCAAGGTTGAGGACAAGGCTGGACAGTGAGGGAAGGTGAGTTGTCTTAGCAAAGTTTTTCTTTCTCCAAAGTCCCTATGCTACACGGTTTAGAGAGTGAGGAGGTGAGGAAAGAAAGTTGGCTGAATGTAAGGTGAGGGCAGCCCTTCCTTATGCGCATACTTAAAGGGAAAGTGAGGGAAAGTTGCTATGATTAACCATCATGAAAAATTCTGATTACTTGAGGGGATGGGGCTGCATACAAGGGCTGAACAAGCAAAGGGTTTGCTTCTAAATTACTCTATGCACATGCAAGGAGTGAGGGGGATATGTTCAGATTTGAAAGCTGTCCTAAGTCAGAAAAATTTCTGCACAATTGACCAAGCTATGCGCATAAGATGGAGTGGAGGAGGTGCATCATAAGCACATGTAAGAGGTTTACTAAGTCAACATGCAAGACAACCATGTGGCAGCCCAAAAATCTGCATTGATGCAGTCTAGGTGCGCAAATGATGAGAGGGAAAGAGGTGCATCATGAGTGCAGATTTGTGGCAGCCTAAATTCTGATTTTGGAGCTGTCCATATGCGCACAAGATGAAAATGCAGCCCCAAGACCCTACTTATGATGCATGTGGAAACAAGGGCAGGTTTGGCTCATGATGGGCTGCAAAAAGCTTGCAAAAATCTGCACATGGCAGCCTCATGATGGGAGGTGTAAGGTGGTTCTCCAAGTCAACAAGTTAGGCAGTTTTGTGACACAAGAAATCTGATCCAAGACTCCCCATGTGCGCCAAAATGAAGGAAGATGCAGCCTAATATCATGCTAAATGGTACATGTGTCTTCCATGCAATGAAATTGAAATCAAGTGATGCATAAGCAAGGTGAGGTGGCGGTCAACAAGAGGGAAATTGGCAGATTTTTCTAAGTATTACTCACCCTCTTGTGCGCATGAATGAGGTGGGAAAACCCTTGCCATGTGAAGTTCCTTGGTACACAAGACACCTTGTTGGACAAGGCTTAGGGAAGATAAGGGTGGACACAACCTTGGGCTGAACTAGCTTGATCCAAGAGCCATCCTTGGGCCATTGGCCACACACACAAAGGATCCAATCACACAAGTCCAAAAGTAACAAGTCCACACACACACTAGCCCACTTCCAAAGTCCAATAAACACTAAGGCCTTCTAACCCACACTCACATTACTCATATGATTAAATTCACATGTCTACATATATATCCTCCTATGATTTAATTTAATTAATTACCTTAGTCTTATCCAAGGATAAAGATCAACCAATTCGCAAACCATCACACATAAACCATAAATCCGAAATCTACACATACATCTATAACATACAGTACTTATGTATTCTATATTTCATGAAAATGATTAAGTAATCAAGTTGGCTAAGGTTAATGACGTCATAATTGAATTAAAGAAAAAGTTATTCCGCATTTTAATTAAGCGTGGCTTAATACGATAGTATGTTAACAATCCGGGTTAACACGGACTGTTACACGCAGAATCGCCAGAAGAGCTACTACGATGTCAAGCATCATCCACTGGAGTTCAGTGAGGGTGAGCACGTGTTTGTGAGACTTTCATCTGCAACCGGTGTTGGTCGGGCCCTTGGAGTGAGGAAGCTGAGCCCGCGGTTTATTGGGCCATACCAGATTTCATAGAGTAGGACCAGTTGCCTACCGGCTTGCCTTGCCTTCGAACTTGGCTAACATCCACGATGTGTTTCACCTGTCTCAACTTCGAAAGTACATAGCGGATCCTTCGCACGTGGCGCAACCAGATAATATGGAGGTTCGAGAGAACCTAAAGACTCCCGTCGGACCACTAAAGATTCTCGATCGAGGCAAGAAGCAGCTAAGGAGCAAGACCTTTCCGATGGTTAAAATGCAGTGGACTGGACGTACTCCTGAGGAGTGCACTTGAGAGCGAGAGGACGAGCTTCTCCGGCAGTACCCCGAGTTTCGAGACAGGTATGTTTCTGATTTTGAGGACAAAATCCTTAAAAAGGTGGGGTGAATGTAAGAACCTGCACTGTTAATTGAGGTAATTAATTAAATAAATATGAGAATTAGGAAATAATCCCATAATTTACCCTAATAATTATTATGAGGCTTTAATAATTATAGTAAGTGAGAAATAATGTTGAAAGTCATTTTTCTGACAAAAAACGCAGATAACCGGTTCTACCCGGTATAAATGCGTACAGAAAAGGTGAAGTATCCCGGAAAATTATAATAAGTACATGATAATTACTAGAATATTATATAGGACTAGTAAAACGAGTTTCAAGTCAGAATAATATCAGCAAAAAGCTAACTGGTGCCAGAACTGATACTGGCTATGGAAAACGTACCTGAAAGGTGCTCCAAAAAATAAAATAAAATTATGAAGAAATCTTAGAAAAATGATTAGTTTAAGATTCCAAAGTTTGGGATTAAAATACTAATCGTAGCAATTAGCGCTAATACAGTGCGATTAAGACTAAGTGGCCTATAAATACACTACTTGCACAAAATCCTAGGCATTCTATCAGCCTCTACGTGGTCTTGGTGGCTGACTTGCACCTTTGACACTGTTCCATTGATTCTTCATCCCTTGTGTGATCATCTTGACACATCTTCTTCCTCTTTTACCTTGTAAACACTAGAGTGGGTGCTTTGTGAGGACGGGGTCCAGCTTGTGCTGAGAGAGGGTGCTGTTTGGGAGTGTTTTGAGGGTGGAGCTTACTGTTGTGGGCTGACTTGGTGGATTTGGGGTTGAGAGAGTCTTTGTCATGGCACTTTGAGGTTCAATGTGTGATATTTGGGTGCAAGAACCAAGCCTTGGTGGGCCATTTTCGTTTGCCTTCAAGTCAGAACCTTAGAGGCAGTGTGGTGAGCTCCAAGAGCAACCTTTGCTCTGTTTTGAGCTTGTGGTATGATCATCACCATTGAACTTGTGTTTTTATATTTAAAAATGGAACCTTTATGCATGTAACAAGTTAAGATGATAACCTAACGTTGGGGTAATGCTTAACACACCTAGAAATGCATGTTTTAGCCTCTGTAATCGGTAAAAGTTGGATCTTTGGTTTGATATTTCACGAAACGCAGAATCTGCATTTTGTCGTGATATATCCGGATATTGGGTTGGAAATATCCGGATATTGATATCCGAATATGGGTATCCGGACATTGATATCCGGATATGGGGTTCTGGATATCCAAATATGGGATATCCGGATATGACCCCGACATATATTCCGATATTTTGGGATTTCGAAGAACAGTAGCTGCACTGTTCATACATAAGGATAATGGGGGTTTGTGGACCCTAGATTGATAAAGTTGAACTTCTGTAATAATTAAACTGGGCCTGAATCAAGGGATTAAGGGCTTAAGGCTTTGTGGGAAGCCTAAAGACATAAATCGTAAAAAGGAAAACGTAGTCTTTGTGTTCATGCTTATGAGCTTTGATTATTGATATGATTGCTGGTCCAAAACAGATCGTGATTCTGCTGTGTGTTGGACTTGAGCTAGTGCGGACTCTTGGCATTAGGTAGTTAGCTTGCAAGGTAAGCTTTCGTGTCCTCGATTTTGCCATTGTTGGTTCCACTATGTCCCATGGGGGGATGGTTTATATGCATGATGTTATTTTCATGTATTATTTTGATAAATGCTGTTGAGCTGTTATATGCGAGTGCCTTTATGTTATGCATGTGGTGTTCCACCTATACGGTAAGCCTGAGTATGTAGTACATACAAGATGGTGAGGCTGTGGGTGAGGTGCAAGCAATGTTCCTTGTACTAACTGTAGGTAATAGATGTATTCTTGCATTTCTCTGGCCTGTACAATAGTTAAAACACACATGGCAAGAATATCTGTTGCATTGCATTGAGGTTGGGGTGGAAGATCCTTGAGGACCCCTTGTCTTACTGAGATTTCTTATTTAGAAATATCACCCCATGTTTGGGGACGCTTATTTCAGGTTCAGGTAACCCAGGGGTTGAGACCTCGGGTGGCGGGAGGCCAGAGCCGAGTTAGAAATTGCTGTGATATGCTGACATGTTGGGTGCTGGATATGCCTGTTACTTTTATGCTTTTAGCTTCAGTTATTATATTGTTGTTGCTGTTGAGACTATTGTTGGGCTTTGTTGTCTTATTTGGTGAGCACGGGAATTGTCCATGCCACATTAGCTTGACTTTATGTTTTTAGACTTCAATTGTAATAATGTATCAGGATGTTGTCCGGGCTATGTGTGGTAGTCCCGTGACTTAGATACTCACTTTATTTATGTAAAGAGGTATTTCAGTTAGCTGTCTTGCAATTTACATACATGTGATGTTTTTATGAAATGGATTAAGTAATCAACTTGGCTAAGTATAATGACGTCATAATTGAATTAAAGGAAAAGTTATTCCGCATTTAATTAAGCGTGGCTTAATACGATAGTATGTTAACAAACCGGATTACAGTACATTTCACAATGTCTGATTATATTTCTGAAGATATAGTGGAGGGATTATAGTCTTTGGATGACTTATTTAGATCGAAGCCTAGTTCAACCCAGTCTATTTAGACCCATAATTACACAAATCTAGTTTTAAGTCTTGGCCAACTTTTAGTGAATTTAACTTTAATTTTCTAGAAGAGAATTAGATTCGACCTACTAATGAACATCGTGGGGATAGATTGACTTGTCAATCATCCTTTAGTGGATATATGAATTTGTTTATTGCATGAATCTAAAGATTTGGTAGAATGACCCTAGCCTATAATTAATGAGTTTATGAAATTATTAAAGAATAATCATAATGAATGAAGAGTTAATTAGAGTAGTAATCTGATGAAAAGATTTAAAGCCACATTGTTGAAATGAGTTAAAAATGATAATTATGGGGTAAAATATGGATAAGCAAAGTTACCCTAAAAGTGAAAGTAAAATTATGAATATTACCCGGTAATTATTCCAAGTCAATGTGTTAAGTTGGAATGGGAGTTAAGTGAGCAGGGTAGATGATTTTTTTACCCATTTGGACATTTGAACCTACTTAAGTGTTAAGAAACACTTCCTTTGCCTTTCGTTTTTCTCTTCTCCCGCTGATTGCCCATTCCCTATCCGAAGGTGAGCCTCTCTTCTCCCCACCACTTGCTTCTTCATTCCTTTCATGAAACAAAGAGAATTAATCTTTTTCTCCACCTCAGTCCCTAATTGTTACACTTGGTAGTTGTGTTGTAAAGAAAGAAGACCCTATATGAGAGATATGGCATTTTGAATAGTCCATCAGTTAATAGTGAAGTGGGTCGGAAATATGAGTCGTTCCAAAGGGTTTAGTGGAAGTGAGTAAAGCTGTAAAGAAATAGTGTTTTGAGTTTGACATCCAGGGTTAAATGATGATGATTACGAGAAAGATGTATAAATGAGTGGAACATAAGGTTAAGTTGTAACATCGGAGTGGAATGAAAGTCGAAAATAGTTAGTGGGTGAAGATATTAAGCATGAGTCCTCGATATGGAGGTCATTGATGAGTGTTGTGTTTAGACCGTGAGAGGTCTGAGTATGGAATTGAGCTGACTGAGTGGATAAAGTTGAGATAGTTCAGTTAAGGAAAAGAGTAACAGTGAAAGTAAATTATGAATATGATTAGTAGATAGAAAGATTCAGGAGTGTGTGTGGTTAAAAGATCTTAAAGGGTTAATTGAAGAGATAAACTATTGTGAGAATTGTGAATTTCGTATAATGAAGAGAAAGATATGGTTATAAGTACCTAAGAAGAGGTAAAGACACGTGACAAGGAAAAATAAAGTATATAAGTATAGAATTTAACGTAAGTCGGGACTGTAGGAAACGACAAAGTGCCCTTGAAACTAGAAAGGATGTTCTTCGGTGAAAGCTAAGAAAACAACTAGATCATAAGAGTAGTAACAGTAACGGAAAGGAATAATATGTCTGAGTATGGTTGAAACAATGAGGACAGCTAAAAGAGTTAAGTGCTAAAGAAAGTGTGAAGATATATGAGAACGGTTGAGGCCTATTATGGAAACAACTAGAGATTTTTGGAAACGACTTTGGGTCCGAAAGACAGATGAAGATGAAAATGAGATGAAGTGAGACAGAAAAATTGTAATATGGTCGTCTATTACCTATAAATTGGTGAAAGTGTAACCGTAAGCCGTGAAGAGCTTAAAGTATTGCGAATTGAAGGTCGTAGCACCATAAATGACAAGTATAAAATGAGTATATGATGAACTACAGTGAGTGAAAAAGCAACAGTGGTTTAAGGAAACAGTGAAAGATATAATGAGTTAAGGGGTCAGATACCCGAAGTTATCAAGTTTGTGAAGGACTAAGTAATTATGGATACTGCAGAGATGAGATTTTCGGTTACACCCCGTGTTACGGGACCATTAAGATGTAATTTTGCGGACAAAATTGTAAAAGGTGGGGTGATTATAACACCTCACAATTCTAAATTAAGTAATTAAAGTATTAAGTGAGAAATTAAGTGATGGATTAGTGAAAATCCCAAAGATTAGGCCAAAATACAAAGAAAGGGCAAAACGGTAATTAGCCAACACGCAATCCTAGGAAGATAAAAATTGAGCAGAAGGTCTCAGATGATAAAAACAAGCCTGGAAATGGATTCAGAACGAAAAATTGAGTGGATAGGCAAGTTTCAGAAAAATCAGTGAATAGTGTTTTTCGCGGGTAAAAATACCGCAGTCATGTTGCACCGTAAAACGTGTCAGTGGAATTTTGAGCTCTAGGTTTCAAATATTGATTTTAAATGGTCCATAGAAATAGGAAATATGATTTCTGATAAAATTTGAGGGATTTAAGTCGATTTGTGAAAGTTTGTCAACGGAGCGCGCTGTAGCTTAAACCAGCGTTTTCCGAACAACCGGAAAGCTCGAGATTTATCTGAGTGAGTATAATTAAAGGAGTTTAGTAAACTTTAAAAATTACAATTTCTAAATAAGTTTTGAATTTACGGTTGTTTAGTGAAATCAGAGAGAAATTTAGATGAGTTTTAAATCGCGTGGGACCCGTTCCCACTTAAATCACCTATAGGTTACTATTCATCACCATTTTCCTCCCTCCTTCTCTCTCCATCAGCGCCAAAATCACAGCCTCCCCACCATTTTTGTTTCAAATTTTCCTTTGGCCATAACTTAGCCATTTCTCCACCGAATTCAACGATTCTTGTCTTGAATCTTGATGGAAAACACCTTCTGAACCCATTGGTACCACTATTGAGCCTTGAAACTGAGTGTTTGGGGAGATCTGCACCAAACTCAGATCCGAAAATTTGGGAGAAAGTGAGTTCATGAATCTTTTTCATGCTCCAATGGTGGAGTATACTTAGGTGGAGCCATATACCGTGCAATTGGGTAAGTTATTTCAACATTTCATTGGTTGATTCTTGAGTTTTGATTATTGACCCTAAAGAGGGATTTTGTGATATGTGGTTTTAGAGAGCTCAAATGGAAAATGTCTATTAGATGATAATGTCTTGGAATGATGTATTAATGCTAGAAATGCAATGAAAATTCTAAGCGAAAAAATGGATTTTAACTTAGAAAAAAATTAGTCCATGAAGTGGATTTTTGACTTTTGTGTTAATGTGTGGTATAGTGAATTGTAGTGTGATTATATGATGATATGAAGTGATTATGTGAGTTGTGGACCATAGGAATTGAGTGGAAATTCTTGGTTTGGCTAACCAAGATTCGGCCATTGATGTATAATTGGGCAAATTGATGTTTTAGAACACTTTGTTGTTGTGTTGTGTGATGGAAAAGTTATTAGATGGGTTGTGTGGTGATTGGCATGTGGAAGAATCAATGTAAAAATAATAAGTGTTGAAAGTGGCAAAATGTGCCTAAAGTGTAATATTTCGCAAAATGTTGCGTAAAAGTCGTAAAACCGAAAAACGGCGATTGAACTAGCCTTTGGGTAACCTAAGTAAGTGAAATAAAATGAGAAAGAAAATTTAGAAAAATAAAACCAAAAATAACACTATGTTGGCCGAACCCTTAAGGGAGTGGAGAGAAAATCCGACGTTTTCGCATTTTGACGTATTTTGACTGAAACTGACGGCTGTGCATGGTTGTACAGGTTGCCGTACATGGATATAAACTTGGAACAGTGAAACAGTGGATTGCCCTTGGTCCTGGATCAAGTGGATTGAGGTAAGTGATGTGGGTTATACATGTTATGTTGAAATTCATGAGTGGATTCAAAGTTCTAAGTGTGTGGAATGGTCCTCTGTGTAGGCGTTCCCTGTGAATCAAGCTGTAAGTGGAGTTCTGTGGAGCTCAGTGAAAGGAAAAAGAAAGGTAACCTCTTGGTACTGGGGCTTGTTCCCCTTTTGTGTTCCACCTTGCTAGTTGATGGCAACGGTAAGAAGTGTGTATGAGTAGTGTAGAACAGCATGAGCATGCATGTGCATTATCACAGTGGGTACTTATGTACCAGATCTCTGGCCAGTAGATATTTTTAGCTTTCGAGCAAGTGTTTCCGGACTGCCACTGGATAGGTCTCCGAGAGGGAGTTCCAGTTGACCCAGAGTCGTGGTGTGTTATCCGGATAGGAGCACACTAGGTTGTCTCGGGTGTATATGGTTGGAAGGGGTACCTTGGTGGGTTGTACTATGAACACGCCAGGGGTAGTACCCATAGGCGTATAGCCGAGGACATGGCGTGGTATTGGTAGCTACCATCCCGCATGTCGTAGTTGTTCTGATATATTCCCCCTTTCTCTAAATCCATTGCTTTATCCCGTTTTATAACAGTTGTGTTGTTTTATATTATTGATATACATCGAAGTGAACCATTGGGCAGAGTTTTCTCCAGAACCTCTTGGTTACTGAGATATATCCGTATATCTCACCCCGTCTCGGGGCATTATTTCAGGATGTACCAGTGGATATGGAGCAGCGGGCGGGAAGCCCGCATGATGACGAGTGGAGCAGTGGTGCATAGTTTAGCCATCATGTCATTTTAGTTTATGGATTTATTTGGCAAGTGAAGTGTAATATGTAAATGTTTGTAGTTTAAAGTTAAAGTTGTAAATGCAATCCATTGTTGTAAATCTATCATGGATGTATGTAATATGATGGAAGGGCTTTAGGCCTATTGTAGGTTTATGATTATCTGCATTATGGTTTATGCATGAATTTGAATGTTAGTTATTAAAACTATAAAGGAATTAAAAGTAAACTGTTTATGTTTTAAGTGTATACTGGATTGGGTTGTAAGTGCCCCAAGGCATTGTTGGTCCTTGTGTGTGCCACCCATTGGATTTTGTTGGATTTCAGGTGTATTAGTGGTGTTAAACAGTTTATGCAAATTTGGGGATTTTAGGAAATACAAAGGAAACTCTGGCGAATTTTCTGTAGAATTGGCAGTTTTTGGGTGAACTTTGGGAGAGCGTATCTCTCTCCATAGTGGTCCGATTGGGACGTGCCATACGCCATTTTGAAGCTTAAGATGTCCCCTACGTTGTGTCAAAAGCCTAGGATCATTGGTGGTGTGCGCAGCCCAGGGGGGCTGTTGTCATATTCTGCCCTGTTCTGTCCTGTTTAGTGGGCAGATTTGAAGCAGTTTTGGGAAATTAATTCCCGCTTCGTTACTTGTCAAATTAAGCATACGATATATCAAATCGAAGTTTGTGGTGTCTAGTTTATGGTGTAAAAGTTTGAGAGTCATTGGCTGGGTGGTTAGTTGCAGTTTATTCTGTGAAGATTGGAGGTTTTAGGCTGTTTTGGAGTTGGTAGGCAATGTTGTTTGTCCAACTTCAAACGGCGATAACCGGAGCTCACGAGCTCGGAATCGAGTGTGTGATAGCTTGTTAGAAAGGTAAGTGAATAAGGAAAAAAGATAACCTGGAGTTTAAGTTTGGATTTTTATTTTGGGTTCGTAGAAAAACAAATTGACAAATCCGGTTAAGTGGTAAAAATGTAAAAAGTGAGGAATTGGCTAAGTGGGTCGGAGGAATTGGCTAAGTGGGTTTATGGGAACCCCTTAGTATCTTGTATGTGATAAAATAAAGTGTATAAATAGTTAAGAAAGTCTTCCGCTAGTGTTTCAGTTACGGTCACAACTTTTTATTATTACACTTTTTATACTTTTACTGTTCGCGTAATAATCGGAAAAAGTTTATTCTCATTTTTATAAATGAATTGCTGTGATTGTAACTGCGCTTAATATCATAATTAATGTTAACAATACCGGTACGTAACGGGCTGTTACACTCTTGACTGCCATTTTTGGACTGAGCTTGGGGAAGGAGTATTTCTTGGTTGTGAAGCTTGGTTTGACTTCCTTTTGGTTGATTGAAGCCCCCTAGGTAATTATCCCAACTCCTTCTTGAGTCTTTGGAGAAAATGCATAATTTAGGGTTTTGTAAATTGGGGTTTTGATGTGAAAAAAGATTAAAGTGTGTACCCATGGCTAAGAATAACATGAAATATGTACAAATGACAATTTAGTGATGCCACGGACTTGTAGAAGGGTTTGGTACCCCATTATGCGAAGGGTTTGGTACCCCATTATGCAGTAAAGCGAAGTATTTTTAGCTTCTGCACAGAAAGCACTCGAATACTTTCAGGAATATTCAAACACTTTCGCGAGAAAAAACATGGTTCGGGAAAATGACTATATCTTGGGCTACGAAGCTCCAAATTGAGTGCAGTTTGAACCTATGTGAAGCTATCACCCTTTAAATTCAGAGTCGATAATTAAATGTATCAATCGTAGTTTAAGTTTAAAGTCACTACCTAGTCTCTAAAAATACAGTTTGAAGCAGTCGGTTTGCGAAAGACATAACGTGAGTTATACAACTCCAATTGAGACCTAATATGTCGTTGGAAAGCTTGAAAAGTTTAGTTTAATATATTAAAATCTTAGAATGCAATAGACTAGTATATATACTGATTGTCTTTATATTTCTGGAATAGGTTGTGATATTGAGAAAATATTTTGGTTTCGTGGATACTACGAGAACATTGGAGGACGTTGCTTGACAAGTAAGTTTTCGATTCTTGGGGTTAATCCCCCGTTTGTTCCACCAAACTGTGATTCTTTCATATGGTATGTGGATATAAATTGTTATATGGTGCATACATATGTATGTATGTTTGTGTGCCACACAAGAGGAGTTACTTTGTGTGAAGCATAAGAGGAGTTACCTTATGCATAGTATAGGACGAGTTATCTTGTATGGGTATGTTGCAAGATGAGTTACCTTGTGTAATGCACACATGTTTTATTCTCTAGCCAGTACGATTTATTATTTGCACACTGCATTGATATACATATTCTGATGCATGCATGGATTTTATATTATGGTTATACCAGAAGTGAGCTTAAGGGTGGAGGAGCCCTCCAAGGGTCCCTAGCTTATTAAGGTAGTTATATTATCTCACCCCGCGTTATGGGGATTATCCTTTCAGGTACATGAGTTGATGGTGCTTAAGCATCGCGTGACAAGAGATCCAAGGAGAGACATTACCTGACCTGATAGTCAGGATTAGTTTGCTATTTTGACTTGTACATGACATCTTATTATTTTTAGTTGTATATGTTATGTCATTCTTTTTGGAGAGCATAGGAGATGTCTATACCATATTGGTAGTTTGTATATGTCATTATTGATGTACACCCAGGTCTATGTTACTTTTTAATTGTATCTCTTTTGTTTATTTGATGTAATTCTATAAGTAACATAATGGATATTATTTTGAGACCTGATGGTCATAAGATAGCCTAGGCTAAGGATGGTCATGCAATATGTTTCATTTATATTATTTTATGATTGTGGTATGTTTAAACTATTAATGAGGTGGAAATTATCATTGGTGGTAAATGTTCCAGTGGTCCAAAATACAAATGAAATATCATTCGTTTTATTTTGGCCATGAAAATGATAAAGTTTGCAATACACAAGAAAAAAAGAAAAAGTTGACCAATTAGCTTCTGTATTTAATTTATAAAGTATGTTGCGCATCATATAAATATTAATTAACCGGCTATAGATGGGGCGTTACATGTGGTATGAAAATGGTTACTTAAATGAAATTTGATTTAGGAATAAAATAAAAGTAATTGAGACATAATGTTTTGTTAGGAAACGTGAGTTGCTATAGCAATTTTGGATAATTGTTTTAAGTCGTTGTAGTAGAAGTGAATCTATATATGTCGTTAGTAGTTGTGTTATCAAGGAAATAATACCTAATCCTCTTTAAATCTAATGTACTTTGTCAATTCTTCCTTTGTTATAATTGTTAGATTATTATGAATTCACTTACACAATTTTTTTTTTTAAAAAAAAGAATTCCACTTCATAATTGATTCATTGATTATTTTGCAATTTCTTAAAAAGCTTTACACTAATTTCTTATCTAATTTTGTCCGAGGGAATCATATCCTTTTTCCTTTATGTTACGTAATCAACAGTGTCACTTGATATATAAACTTAAAGACCATAAACAATATTCGGTGGTGGAATTGAAAAATTATCTATGAAAAGAAAATGACTGATTTGATGAGCTTTTGGGATGGTTTTGTTGTTTGATGCCTAATATGGTGATTAAAGAAAAGGTGATATAAAAAAATATCTATTTAATTAGCTTGGAGTAGCAATTAATGCATGTATCACAAGATTTTTATTATTATTTTTACCATGACATGCCTAAATTTATGTAGGTGTGCTCAAAATGAATGGTGATGATCTTTCTAAAGAAAATATTAATTGATGTTCAAGAAATATGTGCTAAGAATATAATCTTGGACGATCCACGAATTGTAGCATGTGTACTAATTGTAACACAAAATAATTATAATTTATTTCCTAACTTTTTCATTATAGTACCATCACAAAGATGGCTCAAAATTGTTTAGATACATTAGGGAGCTTATTTATTCCTTTTTAGATTTTCAGTCCTTTAATTTGTTTGAAGGAGGAGAGTTCTATGAAATAAAATTATTTTTAAAACTTAAATAAGGTTTTCTTTCGGTTGATGTGTTTTATTTTTATGTCCGTCTCATTTGCATTACCAAATTTTATATTTTCAAGATATTAGTTTATTGGGTCACCTGTTCAACAAAACCAATTATTAATAAAATCATCGTATTCTATATAAAAACATTTTATATTATTCAATAATTAATGATTTATATGATTATTATAATTTTTAATTACGTATTTAAATAAGTAATTAATTAATTATTTTAATAGGCTAAATATATGTATTTATACCTGTTTAAGTTTCTTGGGTTAATAGGCTTCGTTTGTCCATTTTTTTAATCCAAATATATTAAGGGAGTTATTAATTTCATGTTACTTGAGATAGTACTCTCTTGTCGATGAGATAAATATGTGGGGTCCATAATAAAAAAAATAAAAAAAAGTTAGCTCAAAATTCGATGGATGTGTAAGGTAAGATAATTTGAGAAGTATTTCCCATGTACTAATAGCCATTCCATTGTTGGAAAACTCTTGTAAAAATAAGTGTTTTGGGCCTAACTGATACTGATGAATATGGCTACAACATCCTTGTGAACAATTGCAGAAAAATGGAAAATTGATGGAAACAATGGGGTTGGATTAGAAGCTTGAGCTTGGCAAGCTCATTTAGAAATAAAGAAAACAAATGAAAATTTTAACAATGCAATGGTGATGTCAGATGATAGAAACAAAGCAATAATGTCTTATGACATGCCCATTTTGCAAGGCCTAAAATCTGGTCTTATTCAATTGATACTCCACAATTTGAATTGAACCTGTCATGTTTCACATGTCCCACAATTTATAAGGCTCTTTATGAAGGTTAGTAATTCATTCAAACTTCCAAGGAGTACCCAAGAAAGCCTCGAGGATGAGATTGTTGAAAAGATGTAAAGAGAAGAAAAAAGTCAATTGATTTGAAACTATGAATTCACATAAACATATAAACCAAAAATCACAGCAAAAACATTAAACTAAATTGGCCAATAATTCTATACTTCTAGTTTTTGTTACCATGGATGATGGGATACATTGACGACAAATTGGACAACTGGGTTTCTTCTCTATCCAATGGTTGATACAATCAAAATGAAAAGTATGGCCACAAACAGAGAAAATCAAGCATTCTTCTCCCTTCTTGAAATCCTCCAAGCAAATCGCACACTCATTGCTATTTGATGATGCCATTGCTTGGCTTCCAAAACATACAATAGATCCTATCACCCTCTGGTTTCCTCTTTCCTCAACAACCCAGAAAAGCTTATCAAAAATTCTCACAACCCTTTGGTTATTTTGTTGGGTTTGTGCATAAAAATTGGTTCTTTCTCTCAATTCAGTATCCAATCCACGCCTGTTATGCATAACCCTGCAAAGGAACACGCTAATGATGCAAAGAGTGAGAACTATCGCCACAGAAACAATGGTTGAAAAAACATAGATGCACATGAAGATTAGCATTGCAATTGCAAGAGCAGCAATGAAGGAAACCATAGGAGGAGAAGGTGGTGGTGATGATGATGGTGACGCATGAGTTCTGAGGATGCTAGTGTTGTTGTTGTTATTGTCCTCCATGGTGTGATTGTTTGAAACTTTGGCATGGCTTGTTTTTATTTTCAGTGTTTTTTCTGTCTCGGAAAATTGCATCACTTCCAAAGCCCGTTTTTCTTCGTTTTTGTCTTCTATAGAATTAATGGCACATATCATAGATAGAGGTTCCTTTCTCTTCAAAAAAAGAAAAGAAAAGAAAAAACATGGATAGAGGAAACTGATCTTGGTCTACGCAAGCATTCACTCTGCCTCTCAAATAAAGTGGTTCAGTTACAATATCAAGAGAAATTCATAGGTTGTCTGAGTGTGCAGTTGAAATGAAAAGAATGCTTTCATGCCTTTAATTTATGTTTAAAAAAAGTGCATTTTCTTTTAAGGAATGAAATAGTTGACACAAATTAATGTAATGTTTGAATTTGGACACTCATCTGCTATGAAACACTGACACTTCAAAAATTCTAACGTGTCGTGTCTGACATTCTTGGACACCCCGACATTCTCCGACACTTCAACACGAGTTATAGAAATTCAAAAAAAGTTCAAAGGTTGCGTTGCGTTTAGTTTTTAGTTCTAACTATTAAATTCGTTGGATTACAATTACCATTTTATTGAGTTTAATATAATATTTGGGATATCTTATGTTTATTTGCAAAATTTATGAATATTATAAGTTTAGTTTCATTTTTTTTTATTAAATTATTGAATATTAAATATAATATACACTACATAAACTAAAAATATTATTTAATATCAAAACGTGTCCTAACGTATCGAAATCTAACATTTTTTAGAATTAACGTGTCGGAGTGTCGTGTCGTATTGTATCGTGTCACGTGTCCCGTGTCGGTATTGGTGCTACATAGCTCGATAAAGTGCACAAGTTGATTAATCTCAGAATATCTTATATCATAAAAGTCATGACAATGACTGTGAAAATTATATGTATCTGCAAGACATTTATGTTTATAATTTATTTTGTGTTTGAATAGTGCTTAAAATTTATTATGGTACATTGCATAAAAAAGAATTTCAAAGATTTGAATTCATTTAAAAATAAATATATGCACATGTCTTATATATATATATATATATATACACACACATGATGTCTTCTCTATAAAAGTTTTTTTTTTTTTTTGCTATGGTAACTGATAACTGTGCTTCTATATATATATATATATATATATAATATATATATATATATATATATATATATAGTAGACACACACACATGATGTCTTCTCTGTAAAAGTTTTTTTTTTTTGCTATGGTAACTGATAACTGTGCTTCTATATAAAAATTTGACCATTACGTTTCCTATAAATTATACTAATAAAATTATAAGATAATATCTTTTGGAAAAACGTTTAATTTTCTAAAGCATTAAATTATTAATAGTCCTTTTAAATAAAAAGGGTAAAAAAGCATGAGCATTTAATACTTTTATATCTTCTTATAATCTATTCTAACTTTTTTCCTTTTCTTCCTAAGGTAGCTTAACAATTGTCCAAAATTTTAAAGTAGGAAGAAATAAATTTCACATTGACCTTCAACACAAATGCATCAAATAATTTTGAAAGTTTCAATTTATTTTAAAGAGTCCGTCTTTAAATAATTATTCGAAGACTAAACATTTTTTACAAAAGTTATAAAATTGTTATTTTTTAGTTGATGAAAAAGTTTACATGGGATTAAATGTCGGTATCTGAACCTGGGCCAAGGCAGACACAATTTCTTTGAAGATTTTTGGAAAATGCACCACTAATAAGATCCTCACATGAATTAATGGAATTCAAACTCGTGCCATTATGAGTTAGTAGTATGGTCTTTAAGCATAAATAAATTGCTTTAATAGGGAAGACTTAACATTTTTCTATATGTTTATTTATTAATCTGATATTATTCCTGCTTTTATCGTGTTATGGTCCAAGACATTAATCTACGAGAAATACTACTCGTATTTTACCTAAAATAGTTATCTCATTTTATCTCACTTCAAAACTTACATCCCTCTTTTTTCTTTTTTTTTTTCTTTTTTATTTTTTAATGATGAATTCCACTTAAATTCTCTTTGTAGCATGAGAAAGTTAATCTCATGTAACATGAGAATAATATTCCCCAAAGTTGACTTTTCCCGGAGAAGGGTGATCAATCAAAATGGCGGTGATTTCTGCAGTTGAATGTATTAAACCACTTGTCATGATTTAAAAATAAGCACGACACAACAGAATACATACCAATATTATAAAACTTTTTTTTATCTCATTTTACACTTTTGATTTTACGTATTGCTAAGACCATTTTTCTTTTCTATGTGCTGTTTGGATCCTCCTTTTTTTTGTAATAAAAGTTACTTATAAGTATAAGTTAGGCCAAAGCAAAAGCTCTTATAATAAAAAGTTCATTTTTTATAAGGAAGAAAAAAGTTGAAACCCAAAAGTTCCTAAGAGGAGCTTTTTTTAAAGCTCTTGTCTATTTTTTCTTGAATCGTGTGTTTTTTTTTTTTAATTGAAGAGTTATAAAGAGAGAGACAAAGATAATTTTATTGAAATATGTGTTTTTAAGTAACTTTAAAGCTAAAAAATGTATGTAATTACCAAACAGTTTTTAACTTTTTTTAACTCTTTTTTTGTTTACTTTAACTTATAAGTAGCTTCTAACTAAAAATAATCCAAACCTGTTTTATAAAATCGCAAATAAAAAGCATATGAATAAATCTTGAGTATTAAATCATACATGAATACACAATCATTTCAGATTACAAATTACTTCAAAATAATATGATCAATTAATACAGTTAAAGAGCCTTGTGCTTCTTAAATGTGAACAAAAGAAATTGCTGAAGAGAGAGGTGTGTGATACAATCAGTATCAAAAATGAAGAGAAAGGGAAAAGGAATTAGAGAGGAAAAGTAACTTATGTATTATTCACAATGAATCCAACACATTACAACAAGGAGTTTATGTGCAGGTATGTAACTCACGTGTTCCCTGACAAACTAACCTCTACACATGTCAGCATTTAACTATTCTAACAGTCTTCACCTATGATCTTTTAACCATGTTGGTTTCACTCTTCTTTTGATGGGTCTACTTGGGCCAGCTTCGTTTGGACTTGCAACATCATTATTTGGGCTTGTAACCACTGATAGAGAGACCTTATCCTCAAGGTCAAGATGTGGGTAGGCTGCACTCAAATCTTCCTTTGACTCCCAACTAGCATCCTTAAGAACTGTGTTAGACCACTGGACCAGGAATTGCTTCTAGTCCTTGCCACCAAACAGGAACAATAGAAACGGTATGAGTCCTTGCCGAATGCACTAAAGAATTGTAGTGCAATTCTGCCCAGCCAAGAAATAAAGACCAATGTTGATGTTGGTCAGAGCAAAATGCCCTCAAATACTGTTCTAAATAACGGTTGGTCACTTCAGATTGACCATCGGTTTAGGGATGGTAGCTGGACCTTGTCTTAAGCTTGGTACCACACAATAAGAACAATTTTTGCTTGAACTTACTCATGAAAACCGGGTCTTAATCAGAAACAAGGGAATGGGGAAAACCATGTTGCGTGATGCTTTTCTCACAGAAAACTTGAGCCACAACAACGATTTTAAACAATTGTGGTAGACCAACAACGTGTGCATACTTTGGTAAACTGTCCACAACCGCTAGAACTGTAGAAAGGCCATTCAAATGAGGCAAACTAGTAGTAAAATCCAGTGTTAAGTCCTCAAAAATAGCTTCTTCTATAAACAGAGAAACGTTCTAAGGGATCCAGCATATCCACCCAATAGAGTGCAATGTGCTTCTTCTATAAGTTCTGTCTTCAAAAGGGATTGAGACCCTAAATAAAAATGCCCTTTGTGGTGAATGATACCATCATTGCAGGAGAAATATGGATCAAGTAAGAGACCATCAGACAACTTCTGATGCAAGGAAAATAGCTCTGGATCAGACCCATTCTTTGTCTTTATTCGATCAATGAGCTCAAACTTTGGTTTAGATAACAAAGCCAACAAAGAGGCGGAGTCATTGTTCACAAATTGCCTCGGCAAAGCATCAGCACAACATTAGAGGTACTAAGCTTATATTCAACAGAAAAAGAATAGCCCAAAAGTTTATGGACATACTGGGGTTGCTCAGGAGTTTGAGTGGTATGGGAAAGCAATTCACGGATACTTTGATGGTCAGTTCTGACTATAAAATGGGCCCTCAAGAGATTAATATCTCCATTTTTTTACTGCCTCCATTATGGCATACAATTCTTGAACATAAGTGGATGCCTTGGACATTCGGAAACCCAGCTTTTTGCCGAAAAATGAAATAAACCTTCCATTCTAAACCAGAACAACACCAATTCCCAAATTAGATGCATCAGTTTCAACAACAAAAGGAGCAAAAACTTTAGGTAAGCCTAATATAGGAGTGGAGCTCATAGAAAATTTCAGTTTCAAAAAGGAAGTGTAACATCCCCAGCGCTGACCAGGGCGGGGAGTGATTGCCGGTGCGAAAGGGCATGGACAAGGAGCGGCTCCTGACAGGCTTCCAGCGGGGGTTACATGCATGAATGAATCGAATCAACACCCGAAAGAGAGAGATTCCAAAGACTGTGCAGGTATGAGACTGCACAGTTTGGGATAACTTATAAGAATTAATTGGTACTACCTATACTAATAAGATGCATTTGCTTTTCGGTAGCCTAGAACGGAAGAACTTCACAGTTAAGCGTGCTTGACTTGGAGCAATTATGGGATGGGTGACCTCCTGGGAAGTTTTCCCGGGAAGTGTGTGTAAAGAACCTTGGGATACACCACCCCAAAAGCTAGCTCAAAGGGTGGGAGTGCCCAAGGCCTTATAAACTCTACATTAGTTGCTCTTCAACTAATGTGGGACTATATATCTCAACACGCCCCCTCACGCAAGAGTCCTCTTGGCTTGAAGCGTGGATTATGCAACAGGCTCAATCTTTGGTTTACCTTTTTTGTGCTTCCACTTTAAAGTGGGGCCGGTGAGGATCGAACCTCAAGCTCTGATACCATGTAAAGAACCTTAGGATACACCATCCCAAAAGCTAGCTCAAAGGATGGGAGTGCCCAAGGCCTTATAAACTACACATTAGTTGCACATACAACCAATGTGGGACTATATATCTCAACAGTGTGCGAGTGAGGAAAAAGAACTGTTGCGAACTCGGCAAGTGTACCGATCGTTCCAAGTAATAAAAGGTAAGTAGAGTATCGTCTCCACAGGGATTGTAGACCAAGTACTACAATAACCAGTCCCCTTAAGTTGAACGGATCAAGGGATTGTAGACCAAGTACTACAATAACCAGTCCCCTTAAGTTGAACGGATCAAGGGATGTGACAAATGGTGTTGATTACTTCAGAAAAGTAAATTGAAAAGTAAATGCGTATTTTTAGGGTTTTTTAAAAACAGATGAACAAGTTTGAATAAAAATAGGTTTGAAAAGCAATTTGAGAAAATATTGCAGTAAGAGGACAAACACCTGTCCGATCTTCACCTTGTAATCTGAATCAAGATTTACATGCGATTTACCCATTGATCAAACGATTCACCATCTTTTATTTTATTGGTTAAGCCCTAATCCCTTAGTGATCTTAACCTTGTAAACCCTATTAGAACCCTAATCCCTGAACCCTATTAGCACAAAGCATAAATCGAATTCGATGCCAATCAAATAAAAGAGAGGTAAATTGTTAAGTATTCCAAAAGCATAACTGAATATCTTCGGTATACACACCAATAACATGTAAGCAACTTGTTCAGTTCAATTGATAAGCAATAAACATTTGGATTTAACAAACCTCCTCCTTTAGAAGGTTATCTAGCTCAAATTTGCAATCATCCAACCTTCTTAGATCTGAACTGTCAACTACCCAAACCAAACCATCTGTTTGCTTACCAATATGTAGCTTCCTTGTAGGGCCAAAAACAGTTGTGACTCCTATTGCAATACATAGTTACATACTACTTTCGTTTTGGAGATAACATTCTTACAAGCCTGATTCCCAAGCAAATTCCAATCCCTCCAGGGTAGCCCCACGATACATAGGACTTTTTAATCGCAGTTACCTTGGCTCGTGCTGAATAACCCAGAAGAACAAATATGTTTAATGTGGAGTGGTTTGTTTTTAGCCAAAGTATAATGAACTAAAATAAACAAAAAAAATATATTCGAGTGCTATGAGTCGAAACACAAAATATGCAAGTGTACAATATATTCCAAAAATTCCTTTGCTTCTAAGCAAACTCCAACACAACCCCAGCTTAGTAAGCAAATACAAGACACAAATTTAGAATATGAAAGCCCCCAACATCCCATATGTTCAGAGTGTACCTGCCAATGTCCAAATGGATAGTTGCTTAAACATTATGTATTGATATGAATCACTCTAAGATACTGAGCAAAACAAAATAAAAAGAATAGGCTATATAAGTAGTGAAATAAGAATCCAATAATTTCAAAGAAATTCAAGTTATGCATATAAAGGCTGTTAAGAAATTGTCACTTCGATTTAAAAATGGAAAAAGAAAAAGAAACTTAATAGCCATTAAGGGGAAACTACTTGTTGTATGCGATGGTTTTGATGTTGAAACCAAGCGTGGGACTGATGACGCTAGTGTCCTCCCCATTTATCTTCAAAACGATTGTGGTTTTCCCAGAATTGTCCAATCCACTGCATAACAACTAATTTCAGGTACTATGAGGCAAGAGAATCAATGAGCTTTTTCTGAGAGAAAAATTCGAATTGAAGGAACAACTTAACCATAAGAATTCGCATTTCCTACTCTTTCTTCTTGATTTTCCTAATGATGCTCAGAAGACCCATTCAGCTACCAAACACTTTCGACTTCGCACCTGAAACGCTTTTGTAGATCTACAATTTGATTTGATAATGATAAATTGCTGATAAAACAGGTAAGAGAAGAAAGGTGAACGAGAAAGGTGTGATGACTATAGTTTGTGAAGGAAGAAACAGAGAAAAAATAGCACGACATGTAATTCGTTTAAATTAGAAAAAAATTAAAAGAAGACGAAACAATGTCGTTTAGGGTGCACAGTAAATACCTCTCTCTGAAGTTACAGGTGAAATTTTATTCAAAGTTTAATATATTCCACGATTATATAAGAGTTGTGTTGTAGGAAAAGTGATTGTGTTATGTTATAGAGATTCATTTTGCGTGCTATAGTTTTTTTTGCTGTGGGCCCACAAAATGTTATGTGTGTAAAAAAGTTATTGTGGTCATGTTAAATGATAGATGATAAATCATATATTCCATGAGTATCTAATATTAGGTGGTTCCTCTGTCAGCATTAATTTTTCTTTCCCATTTTCTTTCTCTAATATTTTATTTATTTATTTATGTATAACCCAATTTTGAAAAAAGAGTATTTCTTTTATCATGTTACATAATATTATACAACACTAAAAGATAAAAAAAAAAAATAATAAATTAAAATAAGACACTTTGTTCAATAATTTTATTTTATCTTATCTTAATATAACCAACTTATTTTTCCTAGATAACTCTTATTTATCCCTATTGAAAATACTCTCTAACAGGATCGCTGAAAATACTCTCAAACATAAGACCATAATTTGTCAAGTGGGGCACATCTGAAATAATTGTCGAATTTGCCACTGCGTCTTCTTTCTTCTTCTCCTTCTTGGTGCCATGGCAATTTGTTCCTCAGCTTCATCTTCTTCCTCTTCTTCTTCTTCATCATCATCAGCATCGTCGTTTGGCTCTTCCAGCAACGCAAAGGCATGGATCGTGCATGGCATTGTGGTAGGAGTTGCAATTGCAGCAGCTGCCGGTGCTCGCGCTTACCTGACCCGATTCAACAAATTTCGGAGCCGGGTCGTCGGTATCATACCCGCCCGATTCGCTTCATCTCGGTTCCAGGGAAAGCCTCTTGTTCAAATCCTTGGCAAGCCCATGATCCAGGTCTTTCCTTCTTCCTCTCTTCCAAATTTTAGTTTTCTTTATTTATTTTTTTCTAAATTATGTCTGGTAATTTCGACCTTTTTTTTAATGCTCTTTGGTGGTGGTTTTTCCTTTTTCATGTTAAACTATGTTTGGGATTTTTATTTTTTTAGTTGAAATGGTGATTTTTTGTGAATTCTCTAGAAAAGTTTTTAATTTAGCATTTATATCAGATGTTGGGAAGTGAATAAAAGGGGTGAAGGATCGATTTTCGTTTTTGAGAATGTTTTGAGATGATTAGAAAGGGATTATGTACCAATAACAATAATAATAATAATAATAATAACAAATGTTACATAAAAATTGATGCAAACATAGTTTGCGTTCTGGATCTTCAAAGGACAGGATTGGTGATAGCTTTTGTTTGTGAATTGAAGTTGAAGATTACTTTAAAAAAAAAAATTGTGACTCTTTTGCTTCAATCTTTTGAAAAAGTTGCACCCTTCTGTTTTACTTGTTCATCTACTTTGTTCATAAAGTTCACAATAATGACATGGCGTTCATTCAATCAGCTTTCTATTTTGATGTAGAAAATTTCAAATGTATTTGGCTTAGAATGTGTGGTTTCATAATTAAAAATAAGGAACTATGTTGAAGTTTTGATGGGTAATGGGTTAAGTTTATGACATTTTTCTATAAGTTTTGACAAATTTGAACCTTCCTTTGCAGGCTGGTTAGTTTTATTTGTCTTTATTCAATAACTTCGCTTCATTAGTTTTTATAATTGGATCAATAAAGCTATTGATGACTACAGAGTTAACACGGAATTTGCATCAAACATAACATGTGATTATCATTCTATTTGAGGAAATTAGAAAATAGTATTTCCGTGTGAAACCTACATTGTGAAAGTTAAATGAATAATGAAGGTGAACACATGCATAACACGAACCATACTGATTTGATGGGAACTCTTGTCTAGATTTAATCCTAAATCTCATGTTTTTACATCTATTGTCTATTACACTTGTGTTGCTTGTATATTTCTTTCAGAACTTGCTAAGTACTTTGTTTATACATTATTTAATTGAATAGTGTAAAGAACCAATTAAACCCAAAATCTTATGGTTTTGAGTTGAATTAGTTCTACTTAAGGTTTTGGGTTGAATTGGTTCTTTACATGGTATTAAAGCTATTCGCAGAATGGCTCATTAAATCAGTTATAGTTTATTTGATGGTATACTTGGTTGATCCTACCAGTAGTCATATGCTTGTCTCAAAGATTAAGCCATGCATGTGTAAGTATGAACTAATTCAGACTGTGAAACTGCAAATGACTCTGATACCATGTAAATAACCAATTTAAGGTTTTGAGTTTACAAATAGAAACTTTCAGTGTGACTTGTTCACATTAGAGTAAACTATTCCCAGCACCTTTTTCTTTTAATTTTTGGTCTCTAATAGCTAAATTATGGCGTATTTTACCTACTTTTAGCTAAATTTTACAGAGAACATGGGAAAGGGCAAAGCTGGCTGCTACATTGGATCATGTTGGTAGGTCTACCCGTATGACCTTCCTCCAATCTTGCATGAATAGCTTTAATATATAAACTTGACTTAGATTCACATCTTATATGTTGCACTTGGCCACAGAAGTCCTTATTAAGGTAAATGGAGATTTTTGCTTTGAGGGTAACTGAAGTTTTAATTCTGTTTTCATATGCATGTCCAATATGTGTTGCTTCTGAGGGGCACTGAATAGTGACACTATTTATACCCAATCATGTCCTGGAACTGGATGAGTAAATGATTTGCATTTTATTTCAACTTGTATTGGTCTGCATGTGTTCATACATGTAAAACCCCTTGCTAGCTTTCAAATGGAAGAAATTCTCAATGTTTCCAAGATCTAACAACTATGCATTGCTTTCCTTTCAGACTTTCTTGACAAACTAATTCAAAAACATCATGACTTGGTTTGGATTGTGGTATAGGCAGATTTCAATGCATTCTTGTGTATCATATTCAAGAACAAAATAAATAGTTTTGCAATAATACAATTTGGTAGATGCTTACATGCACGTGCACATCTGTGTTGCTTTTTGATGTCTGATTGGTAATTTTTTCTGGTTCTAGTTGTGGCAACTGATGATGAAAAGATTGCTGACTGCTGTAGACAATTTGGAGCTGATGTCATAATGACATCGGAATCTTGCCGAAATGGTAAGCAAATTATTTGCATTTTGTAGCCATTCAAGAATTTTTTTCCCTGCAATGTTTCATACTTTATTTTGGCTTAATAGGTACTGAGCGCTGCAATGAAGCCCTACAGAAGCTTGGAAAAAAATATGATATTGTTGTCAACATTCAGGGTGATGAGCCTCTTATTGAACCTGAAATAATAGATGGTGTTGTCAAAGCTTTGCAGGTAAGATTTATTTTTTATTTTTTTAATTGATTTTTTTCGTACCTTGAAAAATGCAAATATTGTTATATGTGCACTAATGTTCTGATCAAAATGGTGAATCAATTGTTCCAATTCCAAATCACTCATTTAATATAGCACCAGGTTATCTTGAAAATCTTTGCATTGAAGTATATAACTTAATGGCCAAAAGGAAATATTATGATATATATCTCATTGTTGGATTTATATTCTTCTGGTCCTAATGTGACCTATCATGTTCCTTACAGGCCGCTCCAGATGCAGTGTTCAGCACTGCAGTCACATCTTTAAAGCCTGAAGATGCACATGATCCAAATAGAGTGAAATGTGTGGTAGATAATCGTGGTTATGCCATCTATTTTTCACGAGGATTGATCCCATTCAACAAGTAAATCAGAAATATTTTAACGTTCTGATTTTCAGTCTTAGTTGCTCCTGCATTTACAAAACAACTTTTTGTGAAATTGTTGTATATATTTTTCTGTAATGAATATATTCCGTAAAACTGGATAAATGTCTGCATTCATGCTACAGGTCAGGAAAGGTCAATCAACAGTTCCCCTATTTGCTTCATCTTGGGATTCAGGTACTAACGTTAATTAATTGGCGGTAATAACAATCATTGTTTGTTGTTCATTAGTCTGTTACCATTATTTGCTTACATTGTGAGTTAATGTTTTTCTGTCTACACATCTACCAGAGCTATGATGCAAAATTTCTAAAGATATACCCAGATCTTCAACCTACTCCATTGCAACTCGAGGAGGATTTGGAGCAACTTAAAGTCCTTGAGAATGGCTATAAGATGAAGGTACCATCAGTTTTTAATACAAGTCCTTAGTAATTTATGTATATCCGACTGACTTGTACGTTTTTCCCTTGACTATTTTAACGTTCAAATCCAATTATAAGGTCTGGTTGCCAACTTGCCATTAGAAGTGAGATGTCCGAAACCATCTTATCTTCAGGTTCTCAGATATTCAAATAAACACTTTATAGCTTTTAGCCACTGATGACAACCGAAAAAATTGTCTGATTGTTGAACTGAAAACTTGGTGTTAGCTATAGTGGATAAGGTGTTTTAGTATTACTATCATGTTCATCTGCACTCAGTAATCTTGAATTCCTTCTAAAGTGGAATTGTTCCTGATTATAGTTTCCAAAAATCTGGTTTTGAGGTGTACTTAGATGTGTTCTACACAACAGTAATGGAGTGACAAGTTGTTACGAGAAGGAACTGTACACATGCCAAGAAATTGCAGTAGTCGTTAGGAGTATGGTTAGGACTTAATATTGTTAGTTCGTTGTTCACGTGGGTGGTTAGTGTATAAGAATTTGCATAAGAATGTAGAAAAAAGAAAATTCCCACAGTTCCACTAAAATTCATTATTATAAATGCCTTGGAATAAAAAAAAAAAAATTTGACTCTTCATAAAATGGTCTTCTAACTTTGAGTGACATTTACGTCAAGATTATTGCTGCTACTAATTACTGTAATATTATATGCTCTGAATCGTAGCTGATAACAGAGGTTTTAATTATCTGATGTGGGATGACACCATTCATATCATTGTTGTGCACTTTACCTTGTAAAGATGTCTCAGTTAATTTTTGTTATCTATTGTAGGTAATAAAGGTTGACCACGATGCCCATGGTGTTGACACTCCTGAAGATGTTGAGAAGATAGAATCTCTAATGCGGGAGAGGAACATGTCTTGAACTCTCGGTTTTGCAATGAAACTATCTGCAAATTAACCATTAGCACAACACCTCCCAGATTCTTTTTGTTGCTTTCGACATAGTTAGAGTGTTATAGTTTATAATGTATGTTATTGTTTTAGCATCAGCAGTCGGACTTAGATTTAGGAGGGAGAGCTTGGAGTGGTAAAATTATTCTAAAGTTATGGGTTTGAATCCGGAAATAATCTCATCGAAATATGTAACAGCAAAATTGGGTACAAGAATTATCCTAGTTAGTTGGGGTTGGGTTTAATGCTAAGTGATTTTTTATTTTTTTGGCAATAGGATTAGTTTTGTCTTTTTCATGTACGAGTGTTAATGTACGATACAAATGAGATTGAAAATTTTAGTTACACATATAATGACAGGTGTATGAATCTTTATCTTAGAAAAACTGCATTGGGACTTTGTTGATATGATTACTAGTGTAGGTTAATATAAATAATGGGTTAAGTATGTATCCTCTTACATATTATAGGTAGTATATAATTATAATATGAAAAATTATTTTTTTTTTTTTTACTTTTTTTTCACTTTAGCTGAAGTGAGTGAGGAGAGAAAAAAAAGTAATTTTTCATATTATAATTATATACTATTTGTAGTATATAGTGTTAAAAATTAAAATGACACAACTTGTATTCTTTAAGAGAACAAATTTTCCCCATAAATATTACTCCAGGAAGGATATTGATTTATAGTAGTTTAGAGGGTAGTGCCATTATATAAAGAGGTTTGATTTTCTCATGTTAAATGAGAATTCAAATTTCATGTTGTAGAGATAAAAAACATGTGGGATTCATGTGTTAGAAAAAATTATATGTAGGATCCATGTCAGCACGGAAATCGAAGGGTGTGTAGGAAAACTTGAATTCTCATGTTAAATGAGAATTATAAAACCCATATATAAATGGGTTTTATGTTTATTATTTAACATAATGTAACTTTACTTTCCTACACACATATTAAAGAGGTGGGGTTCACATGTTTTTCTTTCTCTTTCATCATTCCACTTTCTCTCTCCCTTTTGATGTGAGAGTTAGAAACAACACTTACATTATGTTACATAACACTAATAAAATCCTATATAAAATTCATCCGTGATTATGATTGCATTATACTATTCAGAAAATTAAATTTGTAAGAACTAATAATATGAAAAGTGGACGAACAAAAGGAAAAAAAAGGCTCAAGACTACATGTAAAAAAAGTTTATTACTAAAATGCTATTTAAAAAATTATCATTAAGAATTCAAGAAAGAAAATTGTAAATGGAATATTCTATCAAGATGTTTAACTCTTCTAAAAAATCACAGACAAAAGTTGTAACATCTCACATAGCATGTTTAATTAAATAAATGCGAAAGTTCTATACATTTATATTTATCTGTTATCTTTTTTTTTTTTTTTTTTATAACATATCTGTTATCTTTTTAACGAATAATTTTTTTTTCCTTTTTACTTATGTATTGCAATATATGAAATAATGTAATGCCAATCATTACAAATCCTGTCTCACATCATTAAATAACATACTAATCATAGTCCTACATCAAGTAGTCATGACAACATCCATACTCATGGTGTAAGCATTTACATGTCCTCCAATCAACAATAAAACAAGATTATTTAATCGTGGCATAGACAACCCTTATGCTCACATCAAATAAAACATATATAGTCCGACATATAATAATCATGTCCCAAGTAGATACAAGCAAATAAAATAAGATCCATGCATGTCATGCTAAAATATCTAAGTTGGCCTCTTGCCTCGAGAAGTACTCATTTCATGAATATCAACACCTATAAAATGTTCCTCAAACGAGATGAGATGACAATCTAAGTAAACTGGGGTTCTCGAAGGATCACTATGCCCCAAGTTCACTTACAGGCATAATAAGTGCAATAGAATAATAATATGTATAATGCTGGATATATCGCAACTTCAAACTTAAACTGTGGTTAATTCGCTTAACCAATGATTTTGAAATTTCTCAGGATTGTAGCCCTATGTGTTAGTTTCACATAGGTCCAAACCTCACTTAATTTGGAGTTCCGTAGGTCGAGATATGGCCATTTTACTAAACCATATTTTTGCTACACTAGGGATTCGAATCCCTTTCGAAAGGATTCGAATCCTTCCCTAACAGATTCGTCGTTTTAACGGGAGGGATTTGAATCCCCTTAGAAATAATTTGAATCCCTCTTCGGCAGAGACCCAAAACATTAGCTTTTAGGGGTTCAACCTACTCACTTACTCCTGGATTACTAGTTTAACACTTAAGCTCTTAAAGTTTATCTTTTTCATGACACAAATCAAGCTATTCTTATGGAAACACAAAGGAAATGGTTGAGGGTTACCTTGGAGTCCATAAAACAGAGGAAGATGGAGACTTTTAAGGCTTAAGTTTCCCTTTCTAATGCTAAACAAAGGTGTGCATGAAAATGACTTGAAAATGTTGTTTCTTTCTTGTCAAGGGACCTCCACACAAGTGATGGGAATGGTTCAAACTCTCACTAATGGAGAATAACTCTCCTCAAGCACCAAAACTATAAATCCCAGGCTCCCAAAGTTGTTGTTTTCCTCACAAAAGTTCAAGGCTTTATGGTTGTTTCCATGGTGGTTGACAAGAGGTGAGAAATTATAAGTGTCTTGACTTGATTCAAGAGTTGAGGATGAAACTCCCAAAAGATGAAAGCATGGTCAATCTAATTGGGGAATGGGGCTGCTGTCTAAAGTTTGAAAAATGAAGAAGAGAATGAGACGAATGTGTCTAAGGTTTTTGGAGTAGTGTCACATAACCTAGGGTTATACCCTCATTTACCACAACTCACACATACTCTTTCTAATCACATATGTATTTTTCTTGTCATTTTAACTTCATAACATTAATTGAATAATAATCATTAAGTTATTTTTAAGTTGTTGGGTAATTTGTCTACTAACCTTTTCACCTCGATACTAATACTATACACCCTTTTATCAATAAGGTGAGTTAATCTAACTAATTAGAATTTCCTTCTAATTATTATATTTTAATTAAAATAATTAGATATTTTTCTATTATTTCCCTTTTTTTGTTATTAAACTTCTAAGATTTCAATTTAACAGCGTTACAGAAATCATAATATATAGCTATACTTTACTACCTAATAGTGACATTGTTGCCACCTCATAAGCACGGACACGCAACTTTCTGAAAAAAATCGCGTGTCAGACACGTGTCCGTACGGACACGCTCCGACATGCGGTTAATATTTGGGGACACACGGTCAACTCTTCGACATATTTTTCTGACTTGCAGTCAACTTTTTCGGATACGCGGTCAACGCTGCGACAATTTTTTTTTATCTTAATTTTATTTTATTAAATAAATATAAAAAATAATTTATAAATTAATTTTTTTCTAATATGAAATTTGACATGAAAAATTAACAAATATGAAAAATTATTTTTATTTATATTTATGTTATGAAATTTAAATATTTGATTGATTATATAACTTATTATAGATTCTTATTTATTAAATATAAATTATATTATATATATTAAAATTTTTATTTAATATCAAAACGTGTCCCAACGTGTCGAAATATGACATTTTTTAGAATTAACGTATCGACGTATCATGTCGTGTCCCATATCAATATCCGTGCATCATAGGTTGCCACATATGTGGCACCAAAGAGCCCTCCTTTTTGTAATCATTTGTACTAAAATACAAGGCAAACGTACCCTTAATACGTCAAAACTAACTGAAATCTTATTTGGTCTGTGATTCAATTGTTTTCAATGGGACAGAACGGTAAATAAATAAATTTTGAGTGAACCGCTACTTTTTTAACTCATTAAATTTAAAAAAATTACTTACAATAACATTTTTAAAAACTTTTATTTTATCACTTGAATAAGATTAATTTCTTAAACAAATTCTTGAAATTAGTTGTTTTAACATTAAACTCTTAAAAATCAATTCTAATCAATTTAACAAGGGTTTTATTCTTTTTATGTAATATGAGAATAGAAATTTTCCTACACACCATTCAATTTTCGTGCTAACATAAGTCCCACACATGATTTTTCTAATCTATGTATCTCACATGACTTTTATCTCGATGATATAAAAAAAATATTTCATGTAGCATGAGAAATATAAAACCTATTTAACAATGTCTCTCTCACAATTTTATTGTAGGATTTATAAAACCCTAAAACAATTTTGGCTATCTTTTTAAAATAAATATAAATGTACTCTTTCTTCATTCATGCTTGTTATTAATTAGGAGAATATTGCTAATAAATAAGATTTATAAACCATCTTTTTTTTTTTGGTGAAAATAAACCATCTTTTTGCCGCAGCTTATTTTAACATTAACTTTAAAAATAAATTCCAATCAATTTAAACCCAAACAATCACTCAGCAATGTCTTAGATAAAATATGAGAAAAATATTTATCCTTTTAAATGGCACAATTTATATCTTTTCACTCTCATAAAGAGGTGGGACCCATATTTTTATTTTTTATTTATTTTTTTGTGAACTCTCTCATTCTTTATCTATCTCTTTCTCTCTCTTAAAATGACACAACTTTACATCCTTTAAAATGATACACACTCTACTCATAATATATATATATATATGGGAAAAATTACTCTTATGTTGCATAAGAGTAGATTTATCTCCTACACACTCATCGAAAATCGTGAAATTCATTTTTTTCTGTAAATGGCGGGTCCCACCACATATGTGTCACAAAATGAGAGAAGATCTGTCCTTCAACATAAGATTAATTGAACCATATATATATATATATATATATATATATATATATATATATATATATAGGAATCCTTTATATACACCCATGTTAAATTTCAATTTTGACACCTCATCTAATAGCCATTAGATCAAAAAATATCAATGACTCTAATTTGTAAGCACCTGAAATCGTTGATATTTTTTGATCTAACGGCTATCAGATGAGGTGTCAAAATTGAAATTTGACACTGTTGTCAAAGGATCCTACCTCTATATAAGGATCCTACATATATATATTATATATATATATATATATATATATATATATATATATATATATATATAGGGTCAGTATCATTTTACACCAGTGTAAGTTACACTCTCAATCTTATCCGTTGATCCCACTTATATGTAAGGGCTCAAATTTTATAATAATGTGCGCCATTGGATACAAGTGGATCAATGGTCAAGATTGAGGGTAAGACTTTTAACTCTTACACGATGTAAGAATATCCTGCCCCTTATATATATATATATATATATATATATATATATATATATATATATAGGGTCAGGATCATTTTACACCAGTGTAAGTTACACTCTTAATCTTGTTCGTTGATCCCACTTATATCCAAGGGCTCAAATTTTTACTACCTATCTAATCACCATTGAATCAAAGAGAGAGAATGCTAAAAAGTTTTTGAAAAAAGAGAAAATAGTGATCCAATGGTTGATTAGATAGGTAGTGTGTTGGTAGTAGAAGATTTTGGTAGTAAGAATATATATATATTTATTTATTTATTTATTTTTCAAAAAAATGACATACTGAGTTTGCAATGTGAAGCTTGTAATCTGAGTGGTGACATGGCGTAGAGTGATTGGACGAGCTAATGTAAGTGTGTAACTGCATGGAAATGCAACCGGACATTACAACATTAGTCTCGCACCTAATCCTCATCCACACACGTTTCTGTTCCTTCATTCGCCAAATAATAATATCCAAAACCATACTTGTCACACTTCAGCGTCATCCGTATTTCATCATAGCACAACACTTGTACTTCAACTTCCAGAATCCAGATCCATCTTGCTCTGCTCTGCTTCGATGGCCACCGTACTCGAATCCCTAGCCGTCGTTCCTCGCTCTTCTTACCTCCCTTCCGCCGTCGCCTTCTCTCCGATCACCTCCCGCCGGAGCTCTGCAAAGTTGCCGCACTACGCAGGCCTGAAGCTCAGACCCATCACTGCCACTCGCTCCGCTGCTTCGTACACTTCAAGAATCGTTACTCGCAGTGGACGCGTCGTGTGCGAGGCTCAGGATACCGCTGTCGATGGTGAGCTTTCATTTTCGTTACAAATTAATAATAATAATAATAATAAATAAATTTTAAAATTAAAAAAACGTTGCCGTTTTTTTTTTAGTCGGTGAGTTGTTGAAAAAAAAAAAAAAAAACAGTTAAGGTTTGAACTTTTTCTTTTGGGTTTTTTTTTTTTTTTAACTGTATTTTGGTTTAATGAAGTGGGTATGTCAATTTTTTTTCTTTCTTTGGGACTTGGAATTTGTACCGATTTGGTTTTGGCTTGTTGGTGACAATGTTTACTTAAAAGGAACAGGTTGAGTTTGGGTTCCCAGGTTAGATTTTTGTTAGTTCTTAAAAACAAAGGGAATTGCTGAGTGGAAGGTTTTAGAGGAAAAGTAAAGTTTTCATTTTTGAATATTAAGGGTTATATTGTATTTATAAAAATGAATTCAAGATGATTGGAAGGATTCATGATAATTTATCATTTTATTCCTTTCATTCTAAAAAAAAAAAAAAAGACACTTAAATCAAGAATATATACTTGAAAGTGAAAATTTTACCCTTTTTCCTTTCCCTCTGAAACCTTTGGTTCTAGACATATAGGGAGTTAGATTGTTGAACATCAGACGTGAGGTGCTGGTGCTAACCATGACAAAGAAAAAATGGAATATGCTTTTAAGATTAGATGCCTCACCACGTTTTTTGGTTTCACTAAATGGCACTACATGGCTGATCTTTTTCTTGAGAAAGAAAGGGAGTTGAATGGATGCCCTAATTGATATAGGTAGAGGCTTTGTGGGAGTGGGACCAAGCTCCGTAATGATTATATGGTTTTTGTTTTCTCCCCTTTACGGTCCTGTGATGTTATATATCTTGGGCATGAGAAGAATTTCCACCTTACATCCTTGCTTAGCTGACATATATGATACAATAATCTTTGGTGGAGCCTCCATACATATTAAATTGATCAAGTGATTTTGAAGAGTTATATCAAGCAGGATAAAATGGAGGGATAGTGAGAAAGTTTGTGTGGAGTGTATGTATGTACGAATGTTAGATTTATGGTTGTTAAGAACCATTTCAACCCAAAACCTTAAGGTGTTGGGTGAGGGACTTTTTAATGATTCATATTATATTTCTAACACACCCCCTCACGCAAGAACCCTTTGGGCTTGAAGCGTGGATAGGGCACCAGCCCATTATTGGTCTGCCTTGTGCTGCACAAGCCCATTTTATGGTCTGCCTTGTGCTTTTCTTAATTCCACCTGAAAGTGGGGGCTGTGAGGATCGAACTCGTGACCTCATGGTTACGTTCTGATACCATGTAAAAACCATTTCAACCAAAAACCTTAAGGTATTGGGTGTGGGTCTTTTTAATGATTCATATTATATTCTGTAACAATGGTCTAGTTTCAATCATCAAAGGAGCTCCTTTTTAACCATGGATATATGAATGTTAGATATAGGTAGAGTAGGAAGTGATCTTGGATTAATGTGAACTTTTATAACCATGTTGTGCACGATGAAAGCATCCAATCTAATGGTGGATTTTGTGAAAAATTCATCTCATAGGAAGTATTCATCTGTAGATTGATTTTGTTTGCACTTGTGTCATTAGTTCCTTTATCTGTCTCATGGTAATCTCCAGACAGAGTTGATACGTTGATTTATGTCATTGGCAGAGCCAATTTCATTGTTGAGTTTGTTGATGAAGCACCAATAGCTTTGGTTTTAGTTAATGTGATGCATTTTCAGTGACATGCTCTGAAATACCCATGATCCTCAGCTTTTGTGTATTTCCTTTGCATTTAGTAAATGAACTTATTAAGGTCGTCTATTTTTCGGCTAAGTTTTTTTTTCCCCCCTATCAATAATAACATAGGCATACATTGTTATTTTCTATTTCCCTGTTTGTGCTTTTTTATCTGGTTTGCATGTTCTCCATTTCAGCATTGTTCATCATTGTAATCAAATTCATGTTGATCCTAATGATCTTTTTTACACTTTCAGATAAATTTTGATTGTTTGAGTGAAATACAAATTGGAATTAAATAGTTTTTTATCATTATATACTGCAGTGGCTCCTATTTCTGATGCAAATTGGCAATCACTTGTACTCGAATCTAAATCTCCCGTTTTGGTTGAATTCTGGGCTCCGTGGTGTGGTCCCTGCCGAATGATCCACCCTATAATTGATGAGCTAGCAAAGCAATATGTTGGGAAGCTCAAGTGTTACAAACTCAATACTGATGAGAGCCCTTCAACTGCTACTCGGTATGGGATTCGAAGTATCCCAACTGTTATGATATTCAAGGATGGTGAGAAAAAAGACACAGTTATTGGTGCTGTGCCCAAGTCAACATTGACCACCAGCATAGAAAAATTCTTATGAGGTGGTAAGAGAAGGCCTTTGCTAGAAGTAAAGCTATTTTTCCTATTAGCTTCTTCTTTTTGAAGCCCATGTCTCTTAAGTTTCTAATTTGCTTACTTAAATACTCATTTATGCTCCTGTATAGTTATCGGATACAACCTTATTTTCTTTTTTTAGAATATTCTAGTTTCCTATATGCTAAGTAAATTTGCCATTAAATTATAGCACGTTTTAAATTGATTTTACATCTTTGGCTTCTGTTTCTTTTCAACTTTCATTGAACATCGTTAACATGTGGGTATATGGGTATATAAAAATAGATAATTTAAATAAAATTTGTTAGATCTCATGGATTGGATCGTTAGGACTTGTAGGCTGTAGCATCAATTCTTTGATGCATTTGGTTGAAGCGAAATACATGCATCTTTATTTTTTTCTCCTTTACCTTAAACTTGCCTTGGGATGGGATTGTGATTTTAGCTTCTCTTTGTTATTTAGCCAATGGATGTTTCTGTGGTGGTGTTGTCTTCCATTTGCAGAGGGATTGTGTAGCTTGGCTACATTCATGGTCACTTTTATGATAATTTAGAACTACACAAAGGGCCTGTTTGATTGTGTTGTGATTATTTTTTTTTTCCTTAAAATTATTTTGTAGAATAATTATGGAAACATGTGTTTTATGTGTATTTTTTTTATTTTATTTTGAAAGATAAAAGTCAAAACACAAAACAAAAATAACTCAGATATTTTTTTTAAATTTGATTTTAAAAATAATAAAAATAGTCACAATTTTTAAATTGTTTTTACTAAGCATACCTTATCAAATGGGTTTTTTTTTTTTAAAAAAAAAAAAACCCAAGTATGACTATCACTCACAATATTCAGTTGAAAATTGTCTTATGCTGTCTTTTTGGTCTCAGAGTCTTCTTGATTCACGTATCATCATATTCATACGTTGTGTTTATGTTTTCCCTTCGTGTAACACTGTCCCCTGTTTATATTTTGCATGTTAATTGTTCTCGGAATATACAACACATGAAATAGATAATTAGTTTGTATTAGCCATAATTGGCTACAGATCCTTTCCCCGGGCGAATAGTCTCTTGACAAAGCGTGGGATCTCACTGGAGTTGCTATGGTCTATAGAAGATACTTGTATAGCCTCAGTTAAGGTTTTCCAATCTTACGTGAGAAGGCGTGACCAATATAAACTTGAACTTTTTTTTTTATTTAATCAATATATTTTTAGTGAGGATGATTTCTAATTTCTTTGCTAAAGGGCTATTCCTTTTGTTTCATCTTTTATCTTGTTGTTTAAGGGAGTTTTTTTTTTTTTCTTCGGTGGATTTAATTCATTGTCGAGTCTATTTATCCTTGTCAAGCCAAATTTTTTATTATAATACTCGCCTAACTGGGTGTCATTACCATGTTTCACTTCTAAGTGTCTGAAAATGGGATTTCGATTCCATGCAGTTGTATTGCAGGTGCAGTTAAGAGAAAAGTGGTAAGAAAACATTTGGGGTTCCACGATTTCAAAATCATGAGATTCACTTATTGGGAATGATTCTCTCTAATCTGCACTTGCAGTTCAAATACAGGAAATGATTTTAAACCCTGAAAATGAGTATAAAGTATCAATAATACATGCGTTTAAATGAAGTAGTGGGAAAATGAAGGGGAAATTAAGTGAATGACAACAAAAGCCAAATGCCATGTTTGAATTTTTTTATTAATTGATTTTTATCGAAGAGATGGGAAAGAAAGGCGAGGAGAAGCGAAGGAATGAAGGGATGCACGAAAACTTAATGAGTCAATTTTTTCTATGGTGAATCTAGATAACAACTTAATGAGCTCAAAAATTAAGGTATTTTTGTAATTATAGTTTATTTCAGGGTTATAATATTTTTTTTCATTATAATTTTTTATTTTTTTAACTCAAAATAATGTCATTTTGGGAACGAATGTACATAATTTATCTACATTCAGAGTAGAAATATTAAAGCCAAAGTTAATGGGTTTACTTTTTCTACGATCATTGTAAATAATTTATTTATATTGAGTCGAAAATAAATTCGCTTTTTTATTTTTGGGTGTTTAAGCGGAGAGGAATTCTCTTCCCTTTGGGAGTTAAAGTATGGAGAACAAGTTATTTTCTCTATTTTCTTTTTTAATTTTTTAACCGGCTAGTCTAAAATTTAATTAGTCATGTTCAAGTATTGTTGGATTCATATAGCCCGATACAGGATTAGCTTTCTCATTTATAATTACTCGTTAATTCAAAACGTACTCGGAGTGTTAAAATGTCTTCCTTGGCAAAAATGTAAAACCAAAGCTAGCGCTTTATGCAAACGAATTTGAATTTCATCATGTATGTAGTTGAAGACTTTATGGCTAACATAAATGTAAATTTTTTTTTTATCTCGACCAAATATATGGGTTACAAAGATCCAATGTTATCAGAACCAAATTGGTCATTGACTCGGCTGAAGTATTGGGTCAGTGGTTCAATTAGTGAATCACTTGTTGAACCATATGACCCAGATATATGTATATAAATTTATATTTTATACTTAATTATATAATAAATATTTTGAATAGTGCAACTTAAATAACAATCCAACATAGTCTAGTGGTAAAAAGTGTTTAAAAACCGCTCGGACTGCCAAGTCGACCCGGCTATTTGGATCGATTGTGCAATCAACTCGGTTTGGACCGGTTAACCCGGAAGAGTCTCGATGACTCGATGGGTTAAATGAAACCCGGTTTAGACCGGCTGACCCTCTTCTTCTTCTTTTTTTTTTTTTGGAGGGGGGAGGGGGTTGCTAAGAACTCCTAAATTAAATCATCATCATATTTTGTGGTAAATATGAATAGAAAGTAAGGAGAAAATAAGAAGGCATTTTGGATCAGTACAGTTCTTTTGTGTAATTTAGTTGCATCTTATAATGATCTCAAGAAGTTAAGTTAGGATATGGTCTATAACTAGAAGTATATAATATCTGCTATCATTGAGAACCAATTTATTTTTTAAAACCCATTGATAGTTTTCTTGTAACAGCCCGTTACGTACCAGTATTGTTAACATTAATTATGATATTAAGCGCGGTTACAATCACATCAATTCATTTTAAAAAAATACGAGTAAACTTTTTCCATTTATTACGCGAGCATTTAAACCGTAAAAAGCGTAATAAATAAAAGTTGTGAACGTAACTGTAAACTCTTCGTGAAATTATTATTTAACTACTTTTATATTATACATTATTCTCTCAAGTCACTAAGGGGTTCCTATAAACCCACTTAGCTAATTTCTCACTTTTACGTTTTCTACCTATCCGAACATGGTTCGGTCTTTAATTTTCTGCGGGCAAACCGCATGGCGAGAACCTCTCATCTTTTGATATGTTATTCTACACTTAATTAAATTTCTAAGAAGCTATTACACGAGTTATTTCGATCTCGTTTGCTCCGGATATCGCCGTTTGGAGTTGGACACGCAAAGCTGCTAGCTAACCCCAAAACAGCTTCTAACATCCTTCACTCAATCAATTACTGCAGAAAATCCACTCAACCAATTGCTCTCAATTTTTTTATAAAACAGACTAGACACCTCAAGCTTCAATTTGATATATCATACACCTAATTTGACCAAGAAACGAAGTGGGAATAAATTTCCCAAACTTGGTCCAGAACTGCCACATGTACAGTAAGCAAATGGGCAGTCTGTGTTCTCTGCCTCCTGCAGGCCTAATTTCAACCCGTATTTTTACCAAATTTTACCACAAGATAGAGGACATCTCAACCTTCAAAACGACGTATGGCACGTCCCTATCGGACCTCTGTGGAGGGAGATATACTCTCCCAAAGTTCACCTAAATTATGCCAATTTCTAGAAATTTCGCGAGAGTTTCTTTTGTTTTACAAAAATCCCCAAATTTGCCAAGTGATCTAAGACCTCAAATTGTACCTAATAATCATAGGGTGGCATACACAAGGACCAGCAATGCCTTGGAGCTCTTACAACCCTTTACAATTTATATTACATATGCTCCACATTACACAAGATCCAAATACAATATTTACAATTATCCAATTTACATCATGATTCATAAGTCTCCAAATGCAACATAATAATAAACCTCCAAATGTCATAACTCATATGTATCTAGACTTAGGCAAAATAGCATGAACAAATATGACAATAAATCTCCTCCTAAAAACATATACAATATTCATGCCCTAAGTCTAGCCTAGGCCCAACGGCCACCGAAATGCAAAATAAATAATAGTCCAGCTAATCATCCTAGGGGCTTCTTGCCTGCTGCTCCTGCACCACTGCTACCTCCTGAAATAAAGTCTCCGAGGCGGGGGTGAGATATACGAATATATCTCAATAACACAGAGGTTCTGGAGAATACTCCGCCCAATGGCTCACTTCGATGCATATAAATAACATAAAATAACCTCTTGAAAACGGGATAAAGCAAGGGATTTAGAGAAGACGGGGATCATAGGGATACAAAATACGACGAAGCTGGAATGGTCGATGCCAATACCACGCAACGTCCAGCCTATTGGCTCGGCATATAAGCCTATGGGTCTCATCAAAGGCGTGTTCCCAGAACATCAAACTAAGGCACTCCTCCATCCATGTACACCCGAGACTTTGTAGTGTGCTCCTATCCGGATTACACACCACGACCCTAGGTCAACTGGAACTCCCTCTTGGAGACCTATCCACTGGAAGTCCGTAACGCCCGAAGGAAAACTGTCTACTGGCCAGAGACACGGTACATCCTATGTACCAACACACATACTGAATGCATGAACATGTTATCCTACATTACTTACATACACTTCCTACCATCACCCTCAACGGGCATGGTGGAACACACAAGGGGATCAGACCCCAGTACCAAGAGGTTACCTGAATAATCCTCTCCACTTAGCTCTAAAGCAATATATTCTCCGAGCTCGTTACTCAACAGAAATGGCTACACAGAGGACATTCCCAATTAATTACTACTCATACTAACACATGCAAGTCATGAACCCTACAAGCATGGTTCCAATCACTCTCCTCAATCCCACTTGGTCCGGGACCAAGGGCAACCCACCGAGCTCACGGTTCGGGGTTTAAATCCACGTACGGCAACCTGCAACGACCATATACGGATCGTCAGAACATGGCAAATCACCCAATTCACAAAAAGACAATTTTTTCTCCCCTACACATGGTAGGTTCGGCCAAGCATGTGTTATTTTACAATTTATTTTTCTAAATTTTCTTTCTCATTTTCATAAACATCCTTAGATTACCAAAAGGTCATGTCAAGCGCCACTTTTCATTTTAGTTCATTCAAACATCGTTTTGCCTAATATTTTGCTCTATGTTCCATTTCACCACTCAACACTATCACTTATTTTTCCATTGGTTTTACAACCTTCCAACCACCACACAACCCACCTAACTACCACACAATTCCCAACACATCATTCAACCAATTTTTCAACATAATTTCCTCTTTTTTCCCTTAATGGCCGAATTCAACATAGGGGTACTCCAAGGGATTCTCAATCAATTTTAACTATTCCACACCTCATGCAATCCCATTATAACATCATTCAATAATACAACAACTCACCAACATAATCCTAACACATTTCCAAAACTCAAAGTCATGACAACATCAAATTTTCCTAAGTTAAAAATCATGTTTTTCACCAATAATTATCATTGCATTTATAGCTCGAACACACCATTCTAAGACATTATCATCTAATACATATTTTCCATTTGAGCTCTCTAACAACACAAATCAACAAAAGCCCCTGTAGGGTTCATGAAAATTAATTCTCAAATTAATCCATGAGAGGTCTTGAAACTTACCCACAACTATGTCACAAGACTCCTCCTAGAACTCCACAGGCAATGGCTTAAGAAATCAACCCCAAAATCACAAAAATTCCATGAAATTCGTGGCTGACTTTGTCCGTTTTCTCACAAATGAGAGGGTTTCAAGGGAAACTAATCGGTGGGATGTGTTCGGGTGGTGATTTCCATCGAATTTCAAGACAAGAATCACTCAATTCGGTTAAGGATTGATGAAGTTATGGAGAAAGAAAGTTTCAAGCAAATTTTGGCCATGGAGGATGGTGGGTTCGGTTTTTGGAGAGAGAAAAGGAGGGGAAGATGATCATTAATAGTGCCTTGTGTCTTAAGTGATTTAAGTGGGGTGGGTCCCACCGCCACCTCACGCGATTTCAAACTAATTCGAATTTTCCTCCAATTCCACTAAACGTCCATAAATCCACAACCTATTTAGCAGTGTTATAAGAACTGGACCGGACCGGCCTGTTCGAACCAGAAGCCGGTGAACCGGTCATGTGACCGATCCGGGTAGACTAATGGATCGGACATGCAAACCAACCGGTTGGAACCGGCCAATTTTACTAAAATCGGTGACTCGCCGGGTCAAAAATAGACAACAAAAGGAAAGGGAAAGTGTCAAAGAAAAAGGAACTTTGGCCACCGCGGATGGTGGAAATTACTTGGCCGGCAATGGATTCCACCGGGAAAGGCCACGTTGCGGTACAGATGTCTCGCTAGATCTCCTGGTCTGTGCGGAGGCGAGCATGATGAGGCGGGTGAAGGAGTTGATCAATGGTGAAGAAGGAGATTAAAGATGGTGAAGAAGAAGAAGAAGATAAACAAACATAGTGAAAAGAAGCGTATGAGATGTGAAATGGGTTGTACAAGATTGCATTTATTATTTTGTCTTGGAAAATAAAATATACAAACTGTACATTTTATCTTGGAAAACGAAATATACAGACTTGCATATATAGCGTGAAAGAATAGTTTAAGTGATAGTTGTCAGATTGTATTTGAATTTTGAAGCGTGATTTTTTTAATAGGAAACATGATATTTATTATTAATAAAGTTAAAATATTTTTAACAGATATTATTTTTATTAGTATTTAAATATATTTTTACTTTTTTACTTTAAATTATAAATTTACATATACTCACATCGGGTCATGCGGTTCAACCAGTGACCCAGTAACTCAACCGGTTCAATAACTGGGTCGGTTTTAACAACATTACTATTTAGAAACTCTAATTTTTAACATTGACCATTTTCCTTTAATTACCCTTGATCAGATGAATCCTGAGTTTTCCGGTCGTTCGGAGAAAATGCTGTTTTAAGTTGTTACGCGCGCCGTAGGCACGCTTCCCCAAACTTACTAATTTCCATCAATTTTCATCATAAATTACATTTCCTAGTTCTATATACCATTTATAACTTTTATTCAAATCTAGAGCCCAAAACTCAAGCGGTACGCTTTACGGTGCAACTGTACCGCGATATTTTTACCCGATAAAAACATTATTCACTGATTTTTCTAAAACTTGCCTATCCATTCAATTTTTCGTTCTGAATCCATTTTCAGGGTTATTTTCCTCATTTGAGACCTCTTACTCAATTTTTATCTTCCTAGGGTTGTGTGTATGACTAATTACCGTTTTACGCTTTCTTTGTATTTTAGTCTAATTTCCAGGATTTTCACTAAATCATCCTTTTAATCCTCATTTAATACGGTAATATGTGATTTAGAAATGTGAGGTGTTATATTTATTATGTGAAGTTTTAATATAATATTTATATTTTGTTAATATGTGAACAGTAAATCCGGTGGAACCCGGTTCAACCAAAGACCTAGTGACCCAATAACTCGACCTAATCAATAACCGGTCCTAGTTTTAAAATATTGGTGGTAAGTACTCTGTTATATATCCCATTATAAGGGTTCTATCTATACTAGCTGCAATTTTTGAAATAATTCTATTAACTTATTACTTATATAATAAGAGATAGGATCATTTGACATCAGTGTCAAACTTTGAAATTTGACACCAAATCCTAACTGTTGATTTTCACCAATCAAGGTTTATCATTTATTGCGAATCAAACTTATTAATTATTAAATAATTTTCAATAAATGATAACCGTTGATTGACGAAAATCAATGGTTAGGATTTGGTGTCAAATTTCAAAGTTTGATACCGGTGTCAAAGAATCCTGCCCCATATAATAAATATATTAATTGGTGCAAATTATTAGACAAATGAGGATAGCCTAGTGGTTGTCGGTGGCGTCCCTCACTCAAATGAGTTGGGTTCGATTCCCAGCTGCTACCAAAATCGGAATATTTTGAACACCTATTTTAAAAGTCTGGTTTAAGGGAGAAAATCTAGCTCAAAATCAGACATCACTTCTATGAAGCACCGACACTTCAAAAATCCTAACGTGTCGTGTCCGACACTCCAATATACGTTGTAGAAATTCAAAAAAAGATTCAAAGATTGCGTTACGTTGAGTTTTTAGTTCTAACTATTAGATTTGTTGGATTTCTATTTTATCCAATTTAATATAAATATTTGGAATATATTATGTTTCTTTGCAAAATTTATGAATATTATAAGTTTATATTCATTTTTTTGTTAAATTATTGAATATTAAATATAATATACAATACATAGATTAAAATATTATTTAATATCAAAACGTGTCCTAACGTGTCGAAATTTAACATTTTTTAGAATTAACGTGTCCGAGTGTCGTGTCGTATCGTGTCATGTGTCCCGTGTCGGTGTCGGTGCTACATAGCATCACTTTAATGGCTAAACATCATTGACAAGCTAAGTTAGGGATCTCATGCCAAAACTTAATGTGTAAGATACAACATTTGGCTAAACGTCATTGACAAGCTAAGTTAGGCATCTCATGACAAAGCATGATGTGTAAGATACAACATCACAACCTAATGGGGAATTGGAGGATATGTTGTTGGGAGTTCAAGTGAGTTATAAAATATACCACATTGAAAAGGAATGAACCCATAAATCTAATGCCTTAAGATTTTAAATTAGATGTGGTGTCAAACCTCACATTGTGAGTTTACTGCTTAGGCCCATTTGATGTGTGGATGACCCTAACTGAGCTCTCTCTAGCCATTGCCCAACAGTGGTATCAGAGCCAATGATTGATTGGCTTGTGTAATTCGATTACTTGGAGATGGTGGTTGGCGTTCAAGCCTAGGGGTGTTCGCGGTCTGGATTGGATTGGTTTTGGAAGCAAAAATCATGCGATCCAATCTCTTCGGTTTGATTATATATCATCCATTCGGTTTGGATTTTTTTTTTCAAATCCGATCCGATCCAGTCCAATTTTTTTCACTTTGGATTGGATCGGTTTTCGATTTTTTGAAAATCCTAAAATTTATTTCATGATTATTGTGCAAATAACATCTTTTGTATATGTTGGCTTTGTAACTTCTTCTTTTTGAAATACAAAAGTATTAGTAAACTATAATATATTTTTTTTTTTGGGCAATGAGATATGAAGCTCTACAAAGATAAGATTTTGTTGATAAGGTGTGACTTGATTTTTTCTTAGGTTTAGTTGATGGGTTAATAGGTCTTGGATTTAGAAACTTTTAGGTTATGATTAGGTAAAGATCCAAGTAGATAGAGGGGAATTAATATATTTGATCGATTTTCATCAACCTATCCAAAAACCGATCCAATCCAATTAAAATTTGCGATTTTTTTTGGTTTTTGGTTTTTGGTTTTTGGTTTTCGGTTTATTCGGTTATCGGTTTTTCGGTTCAGTCACCACGGTTTGAATCGGTTTGGATCAGTTGATGAACACCTCTATTCGAGCCTTGGCTGGAATAGGCTAAAGCATAGCACATATAAGTGAAATGACCCATAAACTCAAGATTAGAAGGCATCTCCTTGAAGAAGAGAAACAAAAATCGATCGAAACTTTATTGCAAAATAAAGATTTGTTTGCATGGACAACTACTGACATGCTTGAGATTTATCCCAACTTTTTCTTTCACCACTTATCTATTGATCCCGAAATAAAGGTTGTGACCCAAAAAAATAGAAGGTGGCATTAGAAAGACAACAAATCATAGATGTTGAGGTTGAAACATTACTATATGAAGGAGTTATATGGGAGATAAATTACACAACATAGCTCTTAAATGTGGTTTTAGTCGAGAAATCTCATAGGAAATGGAGGATGTGTGTTGATTACAAAGATTTGAGTAAAGTCTACCCCAAATACCCTTTCCATCTTCTAAATAATATTAACAAATTGGTTGAAAAATCATCATGGTATAAAATCTTGTCATTTATGAATGTGTACTAATGATACATTTAGATCCACATGCACAAGGATGATGAAGAAAAAATGACATTCATTATTGAAAAAGTCTGTTATTGCTATACTATTATATCGTTTAGTCTAAAGAATGTAGAAGCCACCAATCAATGCATGAAGAATAGAGTATTTGAAAAACAAATAGGCCGTATACTGGAAGTTTACATTGATAACATGAATGTTAAAACCAAAGAAGTTTCAAAATATGTGCAAGATATTTCAGAAGTGTTTCATCAGTTATAAGCCCATAACATGTGCCTTAATATAGCCAAATGTGGTTTTGGGATTCTCACAGGGAAATTTTTATGATTCATGCTCACATCCAAATAAATTGAAGCAAATCCCGACAAATTCAAAGCCTTGATAGAGATGGAAAACCCAAGAGCCATAAAAAAAGTTCAACATTTAACAGGGAGAATTGTGGCATTGATTAGAATTCTCTTTACTTCAGCCTAACAATCACTCCTCAAGTTCAAATTGTCATGAAACCAAAACCAATTTGAGTGTGAAGTTACTTTCTATGACATTAAGAGATAATTGGCCAGCCCTTCAGTCTTAGTGAAGCTAGAGCTTGAAGAGCCGCTCAATCTCTATCTCCAGTAAACCATGAAGCAATAAGTTCAAATTTAATAAAATAAACTTCATCAAACCAACAACCAATATTCTTTGTCAGTAAATCACTCCAAGGTCATGAAATAAGGTACCATCAAATCAAAAAGGCACATTTTGCTTTAATTATTACATTATGTGGATTGTGTCATTATTTTAGGGATATCCCATCAAATTTAATACAAACCAGCCAATCAAACAAATACTGAGAAAACCAAACCTTGTAATAAGAATTGTAGTTTTTCCATTTAACTTTCAGAGTATGATATTCCTTACGAGCTCTTACTCGCAAAGCACTTTCAAGAAGAGTTCCTACAGGCTCCCCTTCCCAGGTTTATTACATAGACATTTTCTGGCCAGGGAACCATCACAAATATACATCACAAAAGCATTTTCCATATTATGCATCATAAAAGCACAATATCATATTATGCATTATATCATATTTTAATGCAATAACACACACCAATCATAAAAGTACTTTCACGCTCCATTTAAGGTCCTCTATAGCGAGAATTAGGTCCCAAAATATCATGAAAGTTATAGATATTCTTCTAAGCTTTTCATAAAGGCAAAGATCATTCAAATTCATGGAGTCAAGCTTAAGATATAGCTATATTATCGAGATTATGCTATTTTATACTATAGCACTTAAATTGTTTTTTCTTATCATTGGACGTTAATCATTTACTGTTTGTATATGAAAGTTTGTAACTGTGCACATACTCTAAATAATTGCTAAGGTACGCTTTCTATTTTTATATCTTATATAGCATTGTGTAACTTATTTTGGGCATATGGGGAACTGAAGTAAAATTGTAACATTGTTATATTTGTGTGATTGTTAAATTGAAATAGAAAAATAATTTGAGGACTTTTATTCCTATTTAGTTTGTGTGTTTCAAATTTCATACTCTTCAGTATAAACAAATTTTAGATCCATTAACACAATAGTTTTTAAAAAATTTGAGAAAACCTATTCTCCCCCTTCTCTAGGTGTTCCGCAAGCGTCCCGTATAAGAAGTCATTTGCCCAATAGTTTGAAGGATTTCATCATAAAAAATAACAGCAAGCAATAGCAAAATAACATTTTTATTAACTTAGTAATACATTGGAGATAAACTCCCTTGATAGTAACAACGACGATGATAGAAAAACAGAGCTTTAACAGACTCCATCTTCTTCATAGAGACTCTAACAACTTGTCAATAATAACAGTAAAATAACAATGCAGGAAAATACAACTATGACAGTAACCAAGACCTCACTCACTCTCTAAGAGCAAAAAACCTAGGCCCCAAAGAGATCCCAAGAGATCCTTCCCCAAATCCCACTCCAAATTCACTCAATATATGTCTACCTCACTACCCACAATCCTATCCTTTTATCCTACAACATAAGAATATTCTATAATAATTTCTATAATAAACTAACTAATTATTTCACTATCAGGCCCATCAATACTCCCCTTCCAAAACTATCATTGTCTTCAATGTGAAGAAAGAGAACAGGTAGTGTGAGACAATTTCCACTCAGCTCCCCTTACTTGATGCACCTAGACCATATTGGAAGTCTCAATTCCATTTTCTTTCCATAAATCTCACCAAAACCCTATAGCCATTCACAACCGAGGATCACCTCAACCCCACTTAGATTAAAAACATAAAAATCTTGTACCACATCCCCTGGGCTTGTAGACTGATAACCATATCCTACTTCAATAGAGACGTTTTTCCTTATTTCCATGGGCAACTATAGCGCTTTAGCAACTCTATAAGCTGGGAGGCGCCCGTATCCACCAACACCACATCTACCCCACTCAAGTTAAAGACAAGAAGGTCTTACGTAATGCTTAAGTTTGGAAGTTTCAGAAGCATTCGCCGACAAACACTTGGACTCTGAATGCTGAGCTGAAGTGTTTCATCCTTGCCCACTATTACTCCTTCTTTTTGAATGACATCTTCATCAGGATTGACTCCCCTTGCTCCATCTTTAACAGTTGTGCTTCCATGTTCTTCTTTTGCTTCTTCTTTCGTCAGAGCTTCTCGGTAGGGATGGCAAAAATGAGCCAACCCGTCGGGTTGGCTCGTAACCCGCATAAAACGAGCCGGGTTGGGTTGGTAAAAATGAGTTGTCAGCTCGATTTAGCCCGACCCGAGCCAACCCGAGCTCAAACGAGCCAGCTCGCGGGTTGAACGAGCCAGCTCGCGGGTTACTTTTTTTTTTTTACTGAGGGTTATGTTTGCTTAATTGCTCATTTCATTGATGTCAATTGAAAGCTGAATAATAAAATTATTTCCTTCCGTCACATGCCTCCTCCTCATACTGGATTTGAATTGACTCGTAAAATACTTAGTTTGTTAAAGGAATGAGGCATACAGAAGAAGTTTTTTACCATTATTTTGGATAATGCATCTGCAAATGACTCTATGGTTGGTGGTTCGAGAAGCCAATTGAATATGCAAAAATTGTTGTTATATGATGGGAAATTTTTTCATGTGCGTTGTTCTGCACACATATTGAATTTGATTGTTCAAGATGGAGTAAAAGTTGCAAATGATGCCTTGTCTCGGATTAGAGAGAGTGTTAAATATATAAAAGGCTCAAAATCAAGAATGATCAAATTTAAGGAGTGCATTGAACAAGTTGGTGGTGAGAACATTATCCATTAGGCAATCAATAGCTTTGGCAGTGTTGATAATTTTATACAGTAGAACAAACCACAAAAATTAAATTTTTTGAGCCAACCCGCGAGCCAATATTTTGAGCTAACCAACCCGCGAGCCAACCCACTGGCATCATTTCGAGCTAACTCGCGAGCTTTTTTTGAGCCAACCCGTGAGCTTTTTTACGAGCCAACCCGCGAGCTGATTATCGAGCTAACCCGCGAGCCAACCCTAACCCGGCTCGGGTCGAGCCGGGTTGGATTTTCTGGCTCATTTTTTTTTCGAGCCAACCCGACCCGACCCGTTTTTTTTCGGGCTGAATGCGGGTTGGGCCGGGTCGAGCCGGGTTGGCCCGTTTTGCCAACCCTACTTCTCGGTTTGCTTTTTCTTCTTTCTCGCCTCTTCTTCTCGCATTTTGTTCTTCTGCAAAGAAACAGATCGATGTGGTCTATTAAAGTTATAATGGTTTCTTGAAGGTGACGAAAAATGTATTCAACTTCATCCATTCTTTTTTCCAAATGATCAAAGTTTCTCTCAACCTTCGTCAATATGTATTCCATTTTTTCTTTTTCATTTTTTTCTTTTTTTGGATCTAGAAGAAGCACCCCTAGATGGGATATGCTCTGATACCAAATTGATGGAACCTTACAATTCAACAGCAAAAACAACAGCAAGCGACAGTGAAATAACACTTATATTAACTCAACAATACATTGGAGATAAACTCTCTTGACAGTAACAACAGTGACGACAGAAAAATAGAGCATCAACATACTCCATCTTCTGCATACAAACTCTAACAATAGTAAAATAACAATGTAGGAAAATACAACTATGACAGTAACCAAGACCTCACTCACTCTCTGATGCTCTCCGGCAAGTATACCGATCGCACAAGTAATATAGAAAGTAAGTAGAGTATCGTCTCCTCAGGGATTGTGATCAAATATCAAATAATTATCCTTTTAAGAATGGAGGAGTTCAAAAAGTTTGTGATAAATATTGTCGATTTGGGTGAAAATGAGAACTGAAAGTAAAGACTTATTTTTGGCTTTTTGTTATGAGAAATAAAACGATAAAAATGAGAATTGATTTGTAAAAAGGATGAGAAAAGCATTGCAGCCATGATACACTCACCAAATGATTCCCGCTCCTTACTCTAGATTGATTTACAATATTCATTTTTAAAATTACTCATATAAGTTATTATCTAAAAATATTAATAGTTAACCCTCAATTCCTTGCAAGGTTAACCCTTTAATCCCAATTGGAACCCCAATTCCTTGCAATGTTCCTCATGGCATTAAGCAATGAACTCAATAATTTAGGCATCCACAATTCAATACACATATATTCCTAGCATGCATATGAACTATCTTATCCCCTTTCAAGATCAAAACCCCAATATTCCTATCTAGGGTTCTAACCCTCAGACTATCATCAACTATTAGATTGATCAGTTCTAATAAAGAAGATATAAAATACGCTCAGAGTAGAGATAAAGATAATTATATAAATGAAGAATCATAAATCAATCCGTTGTAACAAGGGTTCACATAGGGCTCTTGACCCTAACTATAATAAAAACAACTAGCCAACCATTATCTTGGCTAAATATTCAATATTCAACACAAACATAAAATGAAAAGAAGAAGAAGAAATGGATGTGTGGAAGAATCCCTCTGAGCAACACCGTCGGCCTTCTTCTGAGTGGAATGAGATGGATCCCTAATTCTGTCAAGAGGATACTATTTATAAGCCTCTTTTCCTTCTTCCAAAAATGCCCTCGGACAACATGCCGTCTTTCCCACAAACCGGCGCCAGTTGGCGCCGGTGTGGCGCCATGACTCTGTCAAAATGGAAAAACCGGTGTGAGTTCCTCAGAAACTGGCGCCAGTTGGCGCCATGAATCTGTCAAAATTGCTTTTCTTCCAAAAACTGGCGCCAGTTGGCTCCGGTGTGGTGCCAGTTGGCGCCACTTCCAAAGTTCCGCTGAAAAGTTCGTAATTTGGCGCGGGTTAGCGCCAGTGTGGTGCCGTTCCACGCTATGTTGCTGGAATTTGTACTGTGCTACACCCGTGTGGAGTCGCGTCAATAGGCTTTTTATAATTTTGTAATTTTCACTTCTTTTACCTGTATAAACACAACCAATAGGTGAGAAATGTCATTAAAATAGAAAAATCAATACAATAAGCAAATATGTATATAAATTGCTCTTTTATGACTCAATTCTTATCATTTATAGCTTGGAAAACTATATTTTCCAGAGGCACATCAAACCATTCCCAGATTTAAACGTTGTTGTCCCCAGCAATGTACAAGACTCAATCCAGGAAATATTCAATTATTCCAACATAACAATCCATAGACACTCTCAGACACAATATGCCATGCATGCCTGACCTAATATCGTAAACTCCCAACAATGTCATCAGCCTCTTAAGATATAAATCTACATTGATTACCCTCACACAGATAGATAATGTCCACTCAACACTCGGTGTTTAAGGCTATCTTGAACACTCAATCAATCACAGCTATAACACTACCATAGGCTTGATCATATTCTAAAAAATTCTTAAAAATGATGAATCAAACACATGCATCAATTGATCAAAAGAACTTCACAGGTTGTAACTTGGCCGGGTTAAGGGGTAGGTGATATGCTCCCAGTATATATACTTTTATAGATCAAAAAGTATTGAATCAGATCTAAAATTGTGTATAAAGGTGTATATATTGTGAAATTATTGAATAAAACTTGTCAGACACTCTCTCACTCAAATTCTTTATGTTTATAGGAGAAAAAGGTCAAATAAAGGAGCAGGAAGAAATCAGACAGTATCTCCACGCTTGGAGCGTCCAATTCAACACTTGGAGCGTAGGGAGAGACCCAAGGCAGTGAGTCTACGCTTCAAGCGTAGAACCCTACGCTTGAAGCGTAGACAAGGAAAATCAGACAGTGTCCCTACGCTTGGAGCGTGGATCCTGCGCTCCAAGCGTAGGATTGAAATGGACAGCTGTCAGTTGCGAGGAAAGAAGAATCATGGGGAGTATAAAAGGGCAAAAGACAGCCCTAAACAACACAATTGGTCATTCTGAAGAAAGGTTAGGGCATTCGGATCCAGAGGAGGAAGGAGTCTGGAGATTCAGAGAGAAAAACATTCTTCTTCTACCTTTCTGTAGTTTTTATGTTTTGATGTTTTCATTGAATATTGGATTTTTAGCCATGATTATGGTTGGCTAGAACCCCTTTGTTGTGGTTAGGGTCACGAACCCTTGTGAACCCCTGATACAATGGATTGAGTTTATATTTATACATATATCCTTTGAATTTCGTTCTATTCTGATCGTATTGTTATTGTTATTATTAGATCTGATCAATCTAGTAATTGATAGTAAATTTGAGGATTAGGGCCAACAAGAGGAATCTGCGGTGGTTAATCCAGAAAGGGGATAGAACGACGGTATGAACATGATCTAGGGATAGACATGATTCATATTGTAGATGTTTTAATTATCAATCTTTATGCTTAATCTCATATAGGGCACCTCAAGGAATTAGGGTTTTATATGGGGTTAAAGGGTTAATTCTTCAAGGGATTGAGAATTAACTACTGATATTTTTATCTGATAATTATCTAAATTTTGCGATATATATATTGATATTTAAACTTAATCCAGAGTAAAAGGTGGGGATCATCGGTAAGTGTTCTCTAACTGCAGCGCTTTCTCATAGATTTCTAAACTTTCATTTTGTTGGATTTCAAATATTCAAAAAGAACAAAAATACGTTTTATTTTACAAATCAAATTTCTACACAATCCTGACATTCGTGTCAAAAATCTCTTGGATTATTTAATCTTCAAAGGAATAGTTTAATTGATTTAGATACACTCTCTGTGGATTCGACCTGACTTACTACTTATTACTTGCGCGATTCGGTACACTTGCCGATCCACGTCAAGTTTTTGGCGCCGTTGCCGGGGAGTGTTTTTCTAAAATCAATTAATCTTGATTTTAAAGATTAAATTGTTTTTATTTTTTATTTTATTTTTATTTTTATTCTGTATCTGTGCTACTAATCTTTTCTCTGAAGTTGTATGCAAGACAGTGCTTTTCTAAGGAGAAGCGAACGAATTGCTCAAAGGGAGAAGGAAAGAAAAAGGGCACAGACAACTACCACTCCAGTAACTGAAAACCTACCACTGGAGATACCAGAGATGGCTGCTCCAAATCAAAATGTTGATCCTCGCATGAACACCATTCTCACGCCTATCTTTAACAGGCCCAATGCTGGAATTGTTCCACCTGAACTTGGGAACAATCAATGGGAGCTCAAGTCCAACATCATTCAGTTGGCTGAGAGAGAAAAATATGGAGGAGAGGACAATGAAGATCCTCACAGATTCGTTGACAGATTTTTACGAATCTGTGACTCCACAAAGCCTCCACACGTTTCTGATGATGCAATACGATTGAGACTTTTTCCTTTTTCTGTTAAGGGAAAAGCTCTTGATTGGGTGGAAAGACAACCTGCGGATAGCATCATTTCTTGGGAAAACTTGTCTGAAAATTTCTTTGCAGAGTTCTTCCCCATGGAGAAATACAACAACATGGTGAATGATATCACATCTTTCAAACAACTTATGGGAGAGACCATTTGTTATAGTTCAAAAAAAAGATTCAAAGATTGATTTGCATTGAGTTGAATTTCCCCAGTTCAAAATACAACATTTTCTTGAGTTTAATATAAATATTTGGGATATTTTATGTTTATTTGCATGGTGAATGATATCACATCTTTCAAACAACTTATGGGAGAGACCATCTGCGCCTCTTGGAATAGATTCAAGGCCCTCATGAGAAAGGTTCCTCATTATAACCTATCTCAAGGGGACCAGGTGAGAATCTTTTTCAATGGTTGTCTGCCGGAAACGAAACTGGTTATCAATACTGCAGCAGGCGGTTCTTTGGGTGATAAGCTAGCTTCAGAGTCATATCATCTGATTGACAAGTTAGCTAAAAATGAGAATGAGACATCTTCAAGGACGGGAAGAAAGGAAGTAGTGCCACTCAATGATAATAATGCAATGCTGGCAGAGCAAAAGTTGCTATCACAACAGATGTCTAATCTGAATGCAAAGTTTGAGAGGATGCAGCTTTCTAAAGTTCAAGCTAATGCAGTTGTTTTTGACTGTGAATACTGTCATGAAGATCACGACACCAATGCTTGTCCTACATTGATGTCTTCAGATTCGTCTCAACAGGTGCAAGTAAATGGCATTTGGTATGACCAGCGCCCTAATCAGCAAAACTTTTCAAGAAATCAGAATAATTCTGCTGGCGGTAATAGCTACCAAAGGAAGAGTTATCAAGGTACTGGATTAGATATGAAGTCTGATAACTATCTAAAGCCACCACCTATTCCACAAAGAGAGCCTTCTGACCTGGAGCGTTTAGTGGGAACTTTAGCACAAAGTACTAACGCTTTCATGGAAGAGAGTAAGGCTAATCAAAAAAGTACCAATGCTTTCATTGAGGAAAGTAGAGCTGAGTCCAGGAATACCAAAGCTTCAATCAAGAACCTGGAATATCAGGTTGGTCAACTTGCCCAACAGCTGTCTGATAGAGCACCAGGTACCTTTCCTGGCAATACTACTACCAATCCCAAGGATAATTGTATGGCAATTATAACTAGAAGCGGTAAAGTGGTGGCATCCCCATCAAAACCTATAGAAGAGGAAGAGAAGGTCGAACAGGAGGAGAAGTCTGAAAAAGAAGCTGAAAAGTCTCCTGAAATAGTGAAACCGGCTGATAATGTGAAGGAGCAATCTACTCTTCCGAAAGAAAAGTTTGAACTTAGTGAAGAGTACCTTATGAAAATGGCACCTTATCCTGGAAGGTTGAAGCCAGAATTGAAGGCAAAAAGCTATGACAGATTTCTTGAGATTTTCAAGAAGTTGCATGTGAACATTCCGTTTGCTGAAGCATTGGCTAATATGCCAAATTATGCAAAATTCATGAAAGATCTCCTCTCCAGGAAGCATAAGCTACAAGAGTGTCAGACAGTTGCACTTACTGAGAAGTGCAGTGCTATTATCACTAGGAAGTTTCCTCCTAAGCTTCGTGATCCTGGAAGCTTCAACATTGAAATCGAAATCGGTGATACAAAAATTGGCAAAGCTTTGTGTGATTTGGGGGCGAGCATTAATCTGATGCCCTTATCTGTCTGTAAAGCCTTGGGGATTACTGAATTGAAGCCTACTTTGGTTTCTCTTCAGCTTGCTGATAGATCCTTAAGGAAGCCAAGTGGTATAGTCGAAGATGTCCTTGTAAAAATTGACAAGTTCATCTTTCCGGCTGATTTTATTGTGCTTGATATGGAAGTGGAAAATGAAATGCCTCTCATATTGGGTAGACCTTTCCTGGCCACAGCTCGTGCTATGATTGATGTGGAGCAGTTGACTGTTGAATTGCAAGGAAGAGATGATCATATCCCTTTTGAGGAGGTTATTAAGGCTGCTGATGAGTTCCTTGAACATAAGAAATCTGACAAAGAAATAGGTGCCTCCTGAATGTTCGATCTCAGGAGTTTCCTACTACTCTAAGTACATGTTTCTGGGGGATAATGAGACATATCCGGTAATTGTAAATAACGGGTTATTTGCTGATGATGAGAAGAAGTTGAAACAAGTTCTTTTAAAGCACAATACTGCTTTAGGATTGTCCATGGCTGATCTAAAGGGTATAAGTCCTTCCTTCTGTACGACAAAATTCTCATGGAGAATGATATCAAACCTGTAAGGCAGCCTCAGAGGAGATTAAACCCCATGATCCTGAAAGTAGTAGAAAGAATGGTGCAACTTCTTGATGCAGGTATGATTTATTCTATATCAGATACTGCATGGGCAAGCCCTGTACAAACCGTGCCTAAAGAAGGGGGTGTCACTGTGGTGAAGAATGATAAGGATGAACTAATCTCTACCAGGACAATTACTGGCTGGCGGATGTGTGTCGACTATAGAAGGCTTAATGAAGCAACAAGGAAGGACCATTTTCCTCTCCCTTTTGTGGATCAAATGCTAGAAAGGTTGGCGGGTCACTCTTATTATTGTTTTCTAGATGGATATCAGTGGCTATAATCAAATTGTCGTGACTCCTGAGATCAGGAGAAGACAACATTCACTGTCCTTTTGG